>JAPDSC010082968.1:12356-60271 GCA_026290005.1 Latrodectus geometricus | reverse complement strand
ATATATATATTCTTCCTCATTAATGCTTTCAACTTTTATAATTAAGTATTAAAAAAGATCGCATGACTGATTACAAATAAATTTAAATAGTACAAAGTTTTTATTGATAATAGTATGTTTAAGTGACCTAAGCAGAGAAAAAGGGAAATTTGAGATTTAATGCTATTTATGCTGCAAGATTTCAGATATGAAATGATAGCAGAATTCCAGAGAAAGCATGGCTTGTTTTCCTTTTGATGATTACAGGATGAGTAGCTCGCAAACGGATAAATAAGTAAAATTGTTTATAAAAACTGATTTATATAATATTAATTTGATGCAAATGAAATGACCACTACAAAAATAGCTTTCACTCCACTCCATATCAATAAACTTAATTACCTGTTAAAAAATTTCCCCAAAAGAACAACTATGAATACTTATCACGTGTGAGGCATAACTTCAAGATTCAGATTTTTTTACAGCAATCATTTCGAATAAAAAAAATTCCTATTTGAAACTCATCTTTCATAGTGATTTCTAATAGAATCATTTTGCTGCAGTTTCAGGATCAAATACTAATAAAATATTCGTATAGAATGTAACCCAACAAAAAACTCTTCGTAATTATTTAAGAAGTTTTAAAGGGAAAATATTAACTTGAAAGCTAACCATTTAATCTCTGAAAATCTATAGTTTCCAATTAATATATGAAAGATAATATTAAAACGCAATTTTATAACTACGCCAAAGATAACAATCGATCTCAGTGTCTACCACACTTATGTTACTTATGGCACTTAGTAAAGCCAAGCCCATCCGTCAGGAACTGGGCGAATAAAATCAGAAAGAGTGTCTTCATTTGTTATCAGAGCCAGGAAGGTGGAAGAACGACTTGGCATATAGATGGCAGCAGCATCTTCCCATTCAGAGATAGGAAGCCAGAGCAGACACATGGCCTGGTTCCTAACACCCCCAGAGGTATTAACTTGGAATGGGAACATGGAGGACATTGCAGCCTCGACAAAGTTTACGTGCCTCAGTCGCCATTAGTGAATACATTGGATTTTCGGATAAGCCAGGATTCGAACTCCTTCCTCACTACGTAACGAAATCGACGCTCTAACCAACCAGGCCACCATGACGTGTCTACCACACTACCATTATTTGCTCTTCAGACTTATAGAGTAAGTTAGAAAAAACAGTTGTTTTATGTCCTCATGAGCTAATAATTGTCAACAAATATTGACAAATTGACATCTTAAACATGGTTAATGATTTTATCAATGCACTATTTCTTTATCGGGAAAAAATTAATGGAATGTTAAAAGTGACAAGAAGTGGGTTCTTTAAGACAATAGAAAACGACCAATGTTCTAACTAAGCAAATTACAGACTCTTGAATATCCATTCATAATAACGTTATTTATACTTTCAAACACCGAAATATTAAGATATTCATACAACTTATGGGTTAATTCATCCACAAGCTGACTTTCATACTATCTCAGGACATTTTAATAAAATTACATCATTATTCAAAAAAATATATTTCCAATGAATACTTGATTTCAAAATACGATACAGATACATAATTATTTATATAGATTGTCTAATTGACTTTAATAAGTTCGTGTATATTAAGTATACAAAATATGCATATTGTTCATTTTTAAATGGTATAATTGCATTGCAGGTTCCATCCAAGTTACCAAGTGCTATTGGAGAGCTGGACATGCAACAAAACTTATTGTCTAATCCAATCGATATCAAGCTACCACCTTCATCAAACCTCAGAAAATTAAACATGGAAGGAAATTTCATTAAAACAATAGATTTTACGTTTCCAAATAACTTAGCTGTTTTAAGGTTGTCTAATAACAGTTTGACCAGGTTTATGCGTTATCCTCCATCTAACATTCGTTCTTATACATTATCGGAAAACCCTTGGATCTGTGACTGCGAGACTTTACAATTCCGGAAGTGGTTGCTAACTGAAAAAGTTGAGGTAATACCAATGTTCTTTAAAACAAATAGATGGCAAGTATAATTACAATTTATAGGATAATTATGAAACATTTCTGATAATAGAATGTATTTTATACATGTTTATGTAATATGTGTGTATTAAACATTTATTTACATATTATATTCATTCAATTTTCGTTGCCATGATGTTATTACTAATGACACTTGGTAACGCCAAGCCCGCTAATCAGAGAGTGGGCAAATGAAGTCAGAATGAGCGCCTTCCGTTTTTGAATAGAGTACCCTCCTACGACTTTTGGCTCGATTTTGGTGGAAGTACGGCTTTTGATTCATAGATGGCAGCACCATCTGGGTCCTCCAATTCAGAGATTGAAACCAGAGAAGACACATAGCCTGGCTCCAACCACTCACAGAAGTATTAATTTAGAATGAGAAGATGGAGAACATTGTGATCCGACGTATTGTACGTGCCCCAGTCACCATTACTTAATACGACGGATCTTCGGCTAAGTCGGGATTCGAGCTCACTACCTTCAGGTAACGAGAATAATGCCCTAACCAACCAGGCCACCCTGACCCAAATATGGAGCTATATTTTATGGCTATTGTCATAAAACTATAAATAAAGTCATATTAATAAGATGCCTTATCTTGACCTCAGGTGTGATAATTTATTCATTTATTAATAAAATAAGTAATAAATATATCTTGCTAAACTATTCTATGCATGGTAAGCATATACTCATTATTATAAGAATAGTCACATAAAAATTTTAATTTTGTAGTCACATAAAAATTATAACATGTTATTGACGTTTTCTATGATTTATGAAGGATATTAAGAGATACATTTTTATTAATTATATCGACATTAACCTCAGGCAGGTGATAATACTATTCTTCGTAAATTTGTCAACCATCAAACTAGAGAAAAACGCTTACACTTCTCATTGAAAACATATTGTAAAAAAAAAAAACCAACATTTTTCTTGGAAAATCCTCGCATAATTTCACGACTTTGTTAATACTAACTTCATAATAAATAAAGTCTTATCTTTGAGTTATACACAGCTAGTTATTAAAATTGCTACAGCACAGAAAGAAATGTAACTATCAAAATTTATTAATTGGATAAATTTGTTATATTGATAATTGATAATAACAAGCAGTTAAATATTAAGAAATTTTGGAAGTATAAATTCTCAGAAATCAAGCCTGAGAAAAGCAGGCAATAATAACAACACTTATTCACCTGACTATTAAATAGATATGTAGATATACGATCACTCGGGCTTCTTCAATACGATGCAGCAGTCCATCAACCGAATAGACAGTCATATGGTAAAGAGCTAATCGCTCATCAACTATTGATCAAATTTTTTCTATTGGTGAGAAAGCTACGGAACTGGAAGCCAGGACTGCAGCCAAACACTTTAGCTTACACTTGTAGATTACAACTGTATCCCTGTCGTTTTATGTTTATTACATTAGTATTTTATGGTTTCAGGTACTCGATGCTAATTCCATTCGCTGTGATTATCAAACGGGCAAAGAAAGTTTAAGAGGAAAAATTATTACTTCTTTGACAGAAATCGAGCTTTGCCCTGAGCTGATTAGAAATTATATTTTAATGGCTGTTGGAGGCTTAAGTAAGTATTAGTAACTAAGCTTCAAGCATACTGCTGAAAAATTTCGTTTTGATGCAAATGATATCTTTTACAAAAGGTTTCTTTCTTTGTTGCAGTAATGTTAATTTTAGTCATAAGTTCTTTCTTGATACATTTCCGCTATCGTTATCATGTGAAGGTTTGGCTTTATTCAAGAGGATTTATGTTCTTAAAGAAGAAAAATATTAGGGATAAAGGGAAGTTAAATGATGCTTATCTTTCTGTTGCTGATGAAGATTTTAATGAATATGGTGAACTCTTCATATCAGGTAATCATTTTACCTATTATAATAAATCATGACTTTTTAATTTTAAAAAGTATACTTTAATTATATATATAACAGTATATTAACAGCATGCATGTCATTCCAAAATTCACAAAACGTTGGTAAGAAATGCCAAACCTATAGAAAGGTAAAGAATAGCATTCTGTTTGATTTTTCATATACAGTTTCAAAAGTGTATTGTAAAAATTCACATATATTTAGAAATAAAATATAGTGCATAAAAAAAGAAATCAGTAAAAGTTCATCTAATTTCACTATCACTCTATATTTCGAATATTTTAAAATTAGAATAGTTGTAATATAGCAGCTTTAGGAGTGTTCTAATTAACTATTAACTTTGCTTATTTGAACCCACAACACAAATCCTTCCTCTGTATAGATCATAGATACAAACTTCTAATTTTTTATGAACTATTAATATTAAGAACATTTAAAAAGACAAATTCAATTTTGGTTGAGAAGAAATATAAAATTTTAGATTATTTTCAAATCAGCAATAATAGTAAGAAGAAATTCATTTGTTATACATTTCAACAAAAAATGTATTTTAAATTTAGTATATTTATATATGTAAGTACTTCCTTCAAATTCCAAATAAGTGCTGTAAAAATAGTGAGGTATATTTCGATTTTATTAAAACAATTCAGATTCAAAAAGTATGCTAATCAAAATACACTATCACTCAAAAGCTATTTCTTAGTACAAGAAATTCCAAAACTAAGATTAAATCAAAGGTAAAAATCTTGCAAGGAAACACAGTGATAATTATTTACATTGATTTGTGTACTATATAAATTTAAATCTTGGGTACAAATAATTTAAGTAGGATCTTCGCGGAAAATGTATTATCGTTAACGATACCAAGCAACTATGATTCGAATAATTGGTGAAATAAATCATCATCACCAGACCTCTTAATGAATTCAATAATTCCAGTTACGTAAGAAATAGATTTAAGGAAATAATTTAAGCAATGTTTGGCGAAAACAAATCTTTACTGTGACTAATCAGGAAAAAAGACTAAAATTAACCTATAAATGGAACACATATAATCCGTTGGAAAAGATTATATTCAGTGTAATTTTAAATTTCATGTCCTTAAACATGGTGATTATATAAAGTTTAAAAGAAAGCCCACTACCATTTTAACCGTAATATATCTATTCTTTATAAAACTTTTGAGAAAAATTATAATCTGAAGTATCTCCTGTTGAACATAACTTGACAATGAATTTAATATTCATGAGTAAATTCTTAGAAATGTGAGAGAGTATTCATAAATCCATTCTGTTTATTAATAAATTACGATAGTTGCATATTATCCCGTCGACCATAACTACGGAAACGTTTTGGTCATTTAACGATTCGATTCAGCACTCTAAAAATTACAAATAAAGTTTTTATCGATTCATTACAATGAAAATATACGTAAATTGTTCTTTTTTTCTTTTCACATTTTGAAAATTAAATTAAAATTTGCAAATTTCGATGATATATTTTTATGGTGAAAAAGGTTGATGGTATAATAAATACCTAAGCATTTAAATTACTTAAAGCATATTTTAAATCATTAGATTTATTTACGGATTCCCATTGATGTCTTTCCTAAAATTCATTAATTGATTCACATATCTTAATGACTCTCTTTTTCCTAAATGATATACTAACTTCAATCCTTTTGTGGATCAATGTAAAAAAGTTAAGTGATAAAACAATTTTTTTTTTGTTTTATTTGACAAAAATTCATGGTATTGTACTCCAAATTACCTGTTGAGATATTGTATAATTTGATATTTTTCATTAGCAAGCAATTTAGTTATAGCAGCATAAACACATACGAATTTTTTAACTCATTTCTATATTACTAATCACAAATTATCTCTCAAATACATTGATATTATTTCCTATGTGATCCTTGAGTATTTCCGAAATGAAAAAAAAATTTTTTTTGTTCAAACTTCAAGATAATAAATACAAAAAAATTAACTGAAATACAAGTTTAAGTCTAAACAAAATTACAATTTTTTTAAAGGTAATGAACATTATATAAAAATGAAAGAATTGCAATTTTAAGTAAGAATGATTTTGGTGACTTAACACACATTTTAGTGGCATTATTCTTTAAACATTCAATGATATACTTGGTTCAGTACTTGTTGTTGTGGTTTCTAATAACACTTGGTAACGCCAAGCCCGCCCGTTAGACATTCAATGATATACTTGGTTCCGTACTTGTTGTTGTGGTTGCTAATAACACTTGGTAACGCCAAGCCCACCCGTTAGGGACTAGGCGAATGAAGTCAGAGAGAGAGCGTCTTCCGTTTTTGAATAGAGCACCCTCATACAAAAGTGTACAACTTTTGGCTCATAGATGGCAGCACCATCTGAATCTTCCAATTTAGAGATTGAAACCAGAGAAGACCCATAACCTGGTTCCAACCACCCCAGAGATTTTAATTTGGAATGGGAACATGGAGGACATTGCGTCCCGACATATTTTAAGTGCCCAATGGTTCAGAACTTACTCCATCTTTAATACCCAATGAGAGTTGAAGATCACCAGATTCAGGAACCTCACTCATCTGCCAGCCGGCAACTACTTCTGATGTAGTACTAATGAAATAATTTGATAAAATATTAACCAATAGGAAAATCTCCAAAACAAAATCCCGTGATTGGGAATTTAAAAATAATTCAAAGGAAAAATGGAATTTTGATTTTCAACCATTTAATATTCTTTTCATTTTTTAGAAATAACCTATTATCAATTCTATACTGTAACTTCCTGAAGATTTTCTCCAAAAATTATACCTGTTAATTTCCATTCCACCGCCTGAAATCAATATCTGAGAAGACTTTAAAAAACACTATGAAGAAGCCATTTTTAAAATTAGTTTTATTAGTCATATAAATGTAAAGATGGAATACGTTTAACATACATACTAGCGTTTTGGTTCTTTAGAATTTGATTATTAGAGTTATATAAGTAGTACAATATTTATGAGTTAATATCATGATTATTAATATCATGACACCTTAATTTTATATGCAGTTCCATTAGCTTTTATTTATACGTCAAATTTACATACCAATAACTCTATAACTCAGTTTCAAAAAGTAAATAATTATTCCAAATATAAATATTTATCAAATGTTGAAGTCCTAAACTAAAATCTCTTAAATCCAAAAAACAATGTTTCAATGAAGACAACATTTTAATCATGTGAATATAAAGATTGATCTACACTCTCACACACACATTTAATAACAATTGAAAATATTGAAATATTTTTTTTACTATTTTATTAGAATTGGAAGGAAAAGAACCATTTTATTCCCTGTATGTAGCCGAAAGAAATATGAAAGCTGGAAATTTTGAAATACAAAAGTGCATGGAAGAAGTCAGGGATAGCAAGAGGATTATCATATTACTCTCTCAGTAAGCTATACTCTAAAATTTTATCAAAAAATGGTTCAAATTTTTTTCTTTCTGAGCACAAAGTTCATTCTCAGCAATATGAATATTGTGGAAGAATAAGGCAAAAATCTAATAATATTTCTTTGCCTTTGAACAGATTTCTAGAAGAAACTTTCTGCTTTGAATTGGCAAGTTTTATTAAATACGAAATATTCACACATTATAAAATATTTGAAGACAATTTTTCTGAAAAATAATAAAAAGATATAATTGATAGTCTAGGGTCTAGCATTGATGAATAAGTTAAATAATATAGTTTCATTATGTAGACATGTTTCGTATATAAATTATTCAACATAAAAAAACATACATTACATTAGATATGTAGACTTTTAAATAGCCTTTCTTTCCATTCAGTAAAATTACTGATTAATAGAAGACATGTTGCTAGAATAGAGCAAAAGGCATTGTGTGATTCTTCCAGTAAGCCTTGGGCTTTCTTGATTAAAGGATCAGAAGCTATTCCTGATTTTCCTGAAGTTCAAGAGGGTCACTTTTTCGCCTTTCTACAGGGCATGACTGCTTGCCAGCCTGTAGATATGCGTATTCGTATCAATTTAAACTTTGGAGTTCTTCCTTGTATCCTGTAGCGTAGCGTAGAGGCAAGGCAAGTGATGATAATTTTAATTTAAATTATTTCAATTTATTGATGAGAGCAAATTTTAATATATACCCAATCTTATATATAATTTTCAAAACAAACATAACTATATCAACGGCGGACACCACCATAAACACACCTCCAGTATGCTGTCACTCTGAGAACTACTGTAATAAACAAAAAACATAATCGGAAGGGAAGAAGAGGGCGGGGCAAATCATAGCGCGCATGCGCTATTCTCATATACACCTTTGCTCGTTACGATCCTTTGCATAAACAAGATCAAATTCTTGACGCTAATCATCTTGACTCATGCCCTGCACTTGTGTAATATTTATTGTTCAGAAATATTCTAAGGCCATAGAACAAATGGCGTCATTGCCAATTTTCTGCGCATTTTTCATAAATAGCATCCGAGAAGAACTCTGAAGTCATAACTAAAGTATATGTAAAAAAAAATTTAAACAAATTTAATTAATTTATTTTTAGTTCGTTACAAATTATTAAAAAATATAGCAAATAGTATGAATTAAGAGTCCTTCAATTTTTCCTTAAGAATCAGAAATATAACATGAATTAAAATAACTCAATATATTTTAATAAGAATTTTAAAAAATCGATGTTCTGATATGTATTTATATAAGAATTATACGTCACGTGCACATTAAATACTATCTAATCATTTGTTTTTTCAGACATTATCTTATGAATGAATTCTGTATGGAGATATTTCGCGTTGCCTATGCATCCTGCCTGGAAGAAAAACTGTATCGCCTGATTGTCGTGATACTGGAAGATCTCCCAAGTACAGCAGAGTTAGACCAAAGTCTCAAAGTGGTCTTGGAGTCGACGAGATGTCTTAAATACAATCAAAAGTTGTTCTGGGAAATGCTGAAGTTTGAGATGCCTGTAAAGCACTTAACATCTAACAGCGAAGATAGTGGGTGGGAGAGTGATGATTCGGATGTCAATTTGATACAATGGTAAAATGGAAAAACAAAATTAAAAAAAATTAGTAAACTTAGTTAAAATAATATCATATAATTTATGGATTTAGATGATTTAAAACTTATCTTCTAACCTAGAAGAGACCATGTCTGAAATTTTTGTGGTAAAATAAAAATGATTTCATCAGCAGCAAAAAATCTTAGTGCCTTAAATGACTGATTGCATAAAATTTTGAAATTTTAATAATTTTTAAAATTCATTCCTAATTTATTTAATTTACTAAATAAAAATGATGTGAATATAAAAATAATATATGGTTATGAACTATATTTATGAATAAAATAAAACAGAAAAAATTAATTCTTACATCTTCAGTTCAGTTAATAATTGACACTTTTACATTTATTTCTATTACTTTTATTTCTATAATCATCACAGAATAAAAATGTCATTTACTTTAAAATAAAATAAATAAAATTGTTTGATATATTTATTCATATATAATTTTGATATGTACATATACAGCAATTCAAACACGTTCTTATTTTAATATATCGATTTATTGAAGTTGTAATCAAAATTGTTTTGTATACGCTTTAGGAAATAAGCAGAATATGATACACATTCAAACTGGAACATTTATTTTTATTTTCGGGTTCATCACAAAAATTTCGTACATTCTAATAATAATTATTCATATTTCATTTAAAAAGTAAATAGAAAGAACTATTCTAAAATCGAAACTCAAATTTTGTTATTGCTTTCAAAATAATTATAAACTTCATAATGTAAAAATGTTTATAAAGTAAATTTAGTTATACAGATAAGTTAGTATAAGATATCTAATTAGTGTCTAATTAAATTATGCTACCTGATTTACTTAACATTTAAAAGAAAAAATTTTTGTGGCTATATATATGTGGTGGCTATATATGTGGCTATATATATATATATATATATAATAAAAGAAAGATTCAAAAAAATTAAACCAAATTTAAAAACCAACATATTGTAAATTATAATTTTTAGTGAATATCAACATTATAGAAGCGTAGAAATGTGATGTATATTATTGAGCCGTAACATTCCAAAAGATAACAATCTTCGCAAAGGATTACGGCTAAAAAAAAATAGCAATATTACAAACACCAAATTAGGATTTTGATTAAAATACAAATTGTAAGTATCATAATAATAAAACAGGATGAAATTGTTTTCTACTAGTGAAGAAAAGTATTACTTTAATAATCTTGTGGTGAAACACTTCTGCTCGGAAGTTGGCAACACCAATCTCCTCGGAATTATAGCGCACGAGGAACAACAGGGCAGTTCACTTTTTCCCGGACGATGTGACCGGATGAGTTCACAAATCCGCCGATCATTTCAACGCAGCAGATCTCGCGATAGTTCCCATTCTCGCACTAACTTCAGTCACCACAAGGAACTTACGAATGATCTTTGTTTTTACCATGTCAATTTCGGCGATAAAGCGCGAAAGTGCCAAGCTCCATGTTCTTTTCGTCAGTCGGGAAACTAAACGGGCGATCGCTCAATGGCCAATCTAGCGACCGCCAGGTGAATCGTATTCTTTTGGCCGACCCGTCTTCAAAACTAAATTTTCTAATTGACACAGGCGCCGACGTATCTGTTTTACCTAAAAAATATGCTCCAAAAACCACACTTTCTGAAAATTTAGCCTTATATGCAGCAAATGGCACTAAAATTTCTACTTTTTGCAACAAACGCCTCATTATTGATTTAAATCTCCACCGACAATTTTCGTGGTTATTCGTCATTGCTGACGTAAGTCAACCAATTATAGGTGTTGATTTTCTTATGCATTTTTAGTTACTTGTTGATGTCAAAAATAACCGTCTGATCGACTCTCGGACTTCTCTCTCGTCAAACGGCATATCTTTCAACAATTTTTCACTAGATTCCAGCATATCCGTACTTATCGGCGATTCTAAATTTGAAAAATTACTCGCTGAGTATCCTGAGCTTACAAGCCCTTCTTTAGAAACAAATGACCTTAAAACTTATGAAAATTTCCATCACATTGAAACTAAGGGACGCCCTGTATTTTCCAGACCTCGCCGTTTGGCCCCAGAATTATTCAAAGCAGCGCGTTTAGAGTTCGAATACCTAATGTCTCAGGGAATTTTTCGACCGTCCAAAAGCCCTTGTGCCAGTCCCCTCCACATGGTCCGCAAATCTAACGGTGATTGGCGCCCTTGTGGCGACTATCGTCGCTTGAACGCTGTGACAACTCCTGACAGGTATCCTGTACCCTATATTCAGGATTGTACACAGGTCTTTTTCGGCAAAAATATTTTTTCTACGCTCGACCTGGCAAGAGCGTATCACCAATTCCCGTCAATCCTGAGGACCTACCGAAAACTGCTGTAACCACCCCATTCGGTTTGTTCGAATACCTTAAAATGCCATTTGGACTTCGTAACGCCGGTCAAACTTTCCAAAGATTCATACATGCTTTACGGATTGGATTTTTGCGTTCCCTATTTCGATGATCTCCTTATAGCATCGGCAACCGAAGACGAACATATTAAACACCTTCGCATCATTTTTGATAAACTCCGCGAATACGGACTAAAATTAAACGCCTCTAAATGTGTTCTTGGAAAAACATCAGTCGCATTTCTTGGTTGCTTAATAACACCCTCTGGAGTAAGCCCTCTGCCCGAAAAGTCAGCAGTAATTTCTAACTTCCCTAAGCCTGAAACACTGTCTGACCTTAAACGATTCTTAGCTATGTTAAATTTTTATCGCCGCTTCTTGCCTAAAGCCGCAGCTATTCAAGCCCCACTTCATTCACTTCTAAAAAATTCTAAAAAGAATGACAAACGACCTGTTCTTTGGACAGATGAAACAACTGCTTCGTTTAAAAAATGCAAAGCGATTTAATGAATGCAGTCACCCTTGGTTTCCGTTCCCCTGATCAGCAGCTATCATTAATGGTAGATGCTTCCGATATCGCCTTAGGAGCAGTATTGCATTCCCAAAGTACCAACGGCTTACAACCTTTAGCTTTTTACTCCAGGAAACTGACATCAGCTGAAACCAAGTACAGCACATATGATAGAGAATTATTGGCTATCCATTCTGCTGTAAAACATTTTCAGCATGACCTTGAGGGACAAACCTTTTCTATATTTACTGATCATCGTTCACTTACATTTTTGTTTAAAAAAAATTCTGATTCTGCATCTCCTAGACAAATTCGGCATATGAATTTTATTGCTCAATTTAGCACTGACATTCAACACGTTTCTGGATCAAACAACCCAGTTGCCGACGCCTTATCAAGAATTTTTGCCATTAATAGTAATAACGCCACCGATTTCTCACGTTTAGCTGAAATCCAGGAAACTGATGCAGAACTCAAGCAATTACTATCAACTGCAGGTAGCTCTTTAAAGCTGCAGAAGATGGAACTATCCTCAGGAGTTAAACTATTTTGCTATGTAACCAACAATCGAATCCGTCCTTTCATTCCCTCTCCACTCCGAAAATCCCTGTTTGACTCCCTCCATGGACTTTCCCACCCAGGAGTACGAGCAACTAAAAGACTGATTCTCTCTCGTTTCGTCTGGCCTTCAATTTCAAAAGACTGTGTTGCATGGACTCGCGCATGCATTGATTGCCAGAAGTCAAAAGTTTCCAAGCACAACCATAGCCCTTTGCAAGCCTTTGCTGTACCCTTACAACGCTTTCAACGTGTGCACCTGGATATTGTCGGACCTTTACCCCCGTCGGAAGGATATTCTTATCTCTTAACAATGATTGACAGATTCTCTCGCTGGCCGGAAGCTATTCCGATACGTGACATTTCCGCAGAAACCATCGCCCGAACTTTTGTTGCCCATTGGATCGCAAGATTTGGAATACCTACTACCATAACAACCGATCAAGGTAGTCAGTTCCAGTTTAACTTATTCACGAATCTCAACAAAATCCTTGGCATTCACCGAATTCGCACAACTCCATAGAATCCTGCCGGGAACGGATTAATTAAAAAGGTTTCACCGATCATTAAAACAATCATTAATGTGCCACAATGACGTCCAGTGGACATCAAGCCTGCCCATTACGTTGCTAGGTCTTCGATCAGCCTATAAGGAAGACCTTGGTGGTACCTGTGCCGAGATGCTTTATGGTACAACAATTCGGCTGCCTGCAGATTTCTTTCAGCCAACAAGTGTCTCTACTTCCCTGGATCCAGTTTCCTTCTTACAAAAGCTGTGCGAGTCTATGAGAAATGTTGCACCAGTGCCCACTTCAGCTCATACCAATCCCAAGTATTTCGTGCACCCAGCTTTGGATTCGAGCACTCATGTGCTTGTGAGGCAGGATGCAGTAAAACCTCCGTTGACTCGTCCATATGATGGTCTTTATCAAGTGCTTAAACGGCTTAATAAAACTTACACTCTCCTCATTAAAGGAAAAGAATCCGTTATCAATGTCGACCGTGTAAAACCAGCATTTTTAATGTCTGAAACCCCTGAATCTTCAGTTTTTGTTCCCAGCGCTACCCAAGCTTCCCCGAACTCTCCGAAAGTGACGCCTGTTCCTGTGGTTCAAGACTCAGCTGTAAACGAAGAACCCCCTGTGCAAACTACGCGTTCCGGCAGAAGAGTTCGTTTCAACCCACGATATCTCTAACTCCTCGTGCCTTATGCACTTTGGGGGGGGGAGTAATGTGATGAAACACTTCTGCTCGGAAGTTGGCAACAGCAGCTAGAAAAACTTTCTATCTGAAGATTGGCAACACCAATCTCCTCGGAATTATAGCGCACGAGGAACAACAGGGCAGTTCACTGTTTCCCGGATGATGTGAGCGGATGAGTTCACAAACCAGTTCTCTCTCAGAGATTTTGTATTCGCGACGTTTTGGCATTTCTTAAAAATTCGGTAATAAAATTTAGTTAAGTTTCAATATATGGTGTGCACTGATATTATTTAATAAACGATAAACATGCACCCATAATCTTAAATAAATAAAACAAAAATATATATTTTCTCAATATAAAATCAAAATAAATTTTGCTTTTATATAATTAACTAATATATAATTAACTTTCATCGCATTGTTGAATACTTAGTAGAGTTTTATTAATTACAAATATAATTTGTTGCAAAATATAAATTTCAGCAATGTTCTGATGAATGAATAAAAAATTAGTCTTTCATTTGTTAGTCAAAATAATTGTTTTCAATAGAGCAAAATCTCTTAAAGTATATGAACTGAACATGAAATTCTATTTCAGAAAAGTTCAATTTTAGATCTTTTAAGTCAACCAGAATTGAAAAGAATATATTTAAATAATCCTTAATAAAGAAAACTAATTGCAAATATCTTGCGATAAAATTTTTGGAGTAGCATTTATTTTACATGCTTATCTTATTGAGATGAAAGGTTATATTTAAATACTGTATCGTTTTATAAAATAAATAAATAATGATAGTCAAAGTATGCAGCAAAATTATTTGTATATAAAAAACCGTTATATTATCAAAAAGCAACGTGAAGTTACACTTGATAACAAACATCCACTTTCAGAAACTGTAACTAAATAGATTAGCAGTTACTCGAAATTATCATATTTGGCAGATATAAATCAGCCAAAGAGAAAAAGTTACCAACACCAAAAAGTAATTTAACATATATAAATAAATTTAGCAAATAATATCAACTGATTTCAATCATAAAATTCACCTACATAAATTATTACTCAAACAAATATGAGAAATATTAAAGTAAAAGATTTAAACACACATTTTAAGAAAGTGCAACACAGATCTTCGTTATAGTTATAGTCACTTGATTCATGAATTTTCTTTTTCAGCCTTAAACTTTGCTGAAATGTGGTATAAAAGTGACTTTCTTCTTCCGTTCTTATTTCAGAAACAAAACTCTCTTTAAACATCTGACAATTTATCATTTATAATACACTACTGGCCATTAAAATTGCTACACCGGGAAGAAATGCAGATAACAAAATGATATTTTTGGACAAATATATTATACTAGAAATAACAAGTGATTAAATTTTCAAAAAATTTGGTTGGGTAGATCCTAAAAAATCAGTACCCAGAACAACCACCTCTGGCAGTAATAACAGCAGTTATACGCCTGGGCATTGAGTCATACAGAGATTGGATTGCATGTACAGGTACAAATGCCCATGCAGCTTCAACACGAGGCCACAGTTCTTCAACCGTAGTGACTGACATTTGGTGACAAGCCAGTCGCTCGGCAACCATTGACCAGACGTTTTCTATTCGTGAAAGATCTGGAGAACGTGCTGGCCAGGGCAACAACCGAGCATGTTCCGTATCAAGGAAGGTCCGTAAAATACCGGCAACATGCGGTCGGGCATTATTCTGCTGAAACGTAGTGTTACAGGGCTCGAATAAAGGGTAGAGTCACGGGTCGTAACACACCAGAAATGTAATGTGCACTGTTCAAAACACCGTCAATGCGAACAAGAGGTGACCGAGACGTGTATCCAATGGCACCCCATACCATCACGCGAGGTGATGGGCCAGTATGACGATGACGAATGCACGCTGCCAGTGTGCGTTCACCACGATGCTGCCAAACACGGATGCAACCATCCTGATGCTGTACACAGAGCCAGGATTCATCTGAAAAGATGACGTCTCACCATTCATGCGCCCAGGTTTGTCGTTGATCACACCATTGAAGGCGCTCTTGTCTAGGACGCAGCGTCAAGGGAAGCCGCAGCCATGGTCTCCGAGCTGAGAGTCCATGCTGCTGCAAACGTCGTCGAACTGTTCGTGCAGACATTTGCTGTCTTCCAAACGACCCCGTTTCTTGACTCATGGCTCGTGACGTGGTTGCACGATCCATTACGGCCATGCGGATAATATGCCTGTCTTCTCGGCTGCTAGTGATAGGTGGCCGTTGAGATCCCGCATGGCGTTCCAGATTACCGTCCTGAACCCATCGATTCCAAATTCTGCTAACAGTCATTGGATCACGACCGACGCTAGCAGCAATACTGCGATAAGATAAACCGCAATCCCGGAACGCTACAATTCGACCTTTATCAAAGTCAGAAACGTGCTGGTACGCATTTCTCCTTCTTACATGAGGCATCACAACAACTTTTCCCCAGGCAACAACATTCAAATGCAATTTGTGTATGAGGAACCGGCTGAACAATTTCCTCATTTAAACACAATGTAGGTGTCGCTACTGGCGCCTGCTTTGTCTGAATGCGCTGAAAAGCTAATCATTTGCATATCACAGCACCTTCTTCCTTTCGTATAAATTTCACGTCTGTAGCATGTTGCCTTCTTGGTGTAGCAATTTTAATGGCCAGTAGTGTATTTACCATTACATCATTAGCATAACAATGAACATCATTATTGAAATATTGCTCCTGATATAACGAAAAATATCCTTCAAATCACAATATAATATTATTTTGTCACTATCGAATTTAAATATAAAATATCAAAAATGCCTCCAAAAAAAATCAAAATATTGAACAGTTTTTCCAATCATTTTATTTTCCAAAATTCTTGATAAAAAAATAATTTAAAATAATTAATATAATGGCATTATATCAATGACAGTCAAAAGAAATAACAGAGTATAAATATCAATTATAAATAATATTCACTTAATCTTTATTAATAACCTATACATTACTGAAAAACTTAAGCAAGCAAAAATATTTTAAATAAAGAAAAAAACAATTCCATGCCTAAGCATAAAAACAATGATGCATGTGTAGCAAAGCACAATGCAAAAAATATATTACGGAAATTTTTATTGGTTGAAAAGACAAAAGGAGTAGGAAAACATGCACCAAACAATGGTTTTGTTCCAAATATATGTGATAAACGAATTATTTGAAAATAGTGCAATGTGTAGAAAA
Organism: Latrodectus geometricus; assembly: GCA_026290005.1. NCBI lineage: Eukaryota > Metazoa > Arthropoda > Arachnida > Araneae > Theridiidae > Latrodectus > Latrodectus geometricus. The sequence continues at coordinate 43,391 of JAPDSC010082968.1, read as the reverse complement.
TGTTCCAAAAATGCTTAAATTGGAATGAATGGTCAAAAAGAGAATGATTTCATTCCATATGATTCTTTTAACGTATTCTCCATAAAAATAAAGTGTTAGTATGGTGTATCGTTCCATCAAACATCTGAGAATGCTGTACATTTGTTTTGCATACATGCGTTACTGATTATTTGATTGAAGGGAATGTTGTTCTGAAATCAGGAACAGAGACGCTTGAAAAGTTTTGAGAACTACCAACTTTTGTACTAAGGAAGATATGAGTATTTCTGAAACAATCATTCGAAGATACTCGCTGACTTTTGTTCATTTGAAGAAAAGAATTTGTCGTTGATTTAGATGTTTCCATTTTATTAATTTGATCTCTGAAGGTTATCTTTAGAGGAAAAGGATCAAACTGAGTCACAATAGATTGTCAATCAACTTGACAAGGTCCCAAGAGATCGGAATGTCTTCATAACATAACTGTCATCGAGTTTCAACTACTACTCTATACTTCCACGTAGTTGAATCTGTATAGTTCGTTAACTATATTCCTTCACCTACTTTATACGTTTTTAGAAATTGGATTGTTCAGGTTTATTCTTGTAAGTATCTGGTAATTATGGTTTGGTGAGATCCAATTCAGCTCTTAGATTATATCCATAATCAATTCTGATTGTGTCTTCTTATTTGAAAATGGATTTGCTCGATAACAAAATAGCAATTCACAAAGTTTTTCAAAAAGAGAACCGCTATGAAACCTCATGTAGTTTAATTTAGTTTTTAACGTTTGGCAACATTTTTCAGCTAGATCACTTATTGATGGATGTCTTGCAACTATAAATCTTGCTTGATCTGATACATTTTCTTTTGCAAAAATCTTGAAAATCTTATGAACGAAATATAGAAATGTTATCACTAACGAAAACTTCTGATAAACTATGACGAATAAATATTTCTCTCAGATAGTGAAAAGTAGACACAGTACTTAGATAGTTTTTCATGATGTATATTTCTGGCATTTTCGATTTATGTCTACTAATATGAGTATAAAATGTCTCATAAAAGGCCAAGCGTTATCCCTATGAACTCATTTCCAATTATTTATTGTTCCTAATTGGTAATCGAGGCTTTCTGATGTCTTTTCTTATATCACAACAACCCTTCCAATATATGAGTCTATGTTTTTTCAGTAACAGTCACTTCGTATAAGAACTATCATTTTAACTGTAATCCCTTGAGCTAAACGTATTTCTTAAATTTAGCTGGTGAAATTTCTTTTGAATTAATATCCGATGACCTCTGAATAAAATTTCACCTTGAAGTGTTATTTCCGAATCACAAATTATTCTATTGAAAACATTTTTCTTCAAAAGAGGAAATTCTTCATCATAAGAAGTTAATCGTTTTGTAATAATGCCTTAATATTATATGTACAAATGGGGCTTATAAAAGTTTTTTGGTATCAACTGTATATACTTCTTTACTTGATAATGGGAGTGAATTTTGGTAAAATAGTCGCAATTAGCGTGTTTTGTTAATTTTCAATGGGAGATTTTGTAAATATTATAGCACAATTTTCTGATTGCAGAAAATTCTGGTAGATTTTTCCTGGGTGCAGACGAATCATATTTAGCAAATAATCAACAATTAATATAAATTTCATGCCGACAATATAATCACAGAATTCAGCACCTACTGATATATGTATAATAAATTTTATAAATATCTAACTTACAAAAATATAAACCATCTCGCAATTATTAAAAATTAACTGCGATGCAGTTGTAGGATGCCTACAATCATAAAGCTGTTTATTAACTGTAACTTTATAAACAGCACCGATTCGGATGTTTCCAACAGATTTTGGAATTATAACAAGAAAAGTACCGCATTCTAAATGTGATCTATTTTCTCAATAATTATTATTGAGAAAGTAGATCATTAAAAATCTTCCAATTTATTTGCTTCACTATTAACTCGTTTAACTGCTTAAGAAACAAGACAGGGCTTATGGAATATTGATTTTGATTCCGCCACAACTATTAAAGACACATATAATTATTTAACTTGCCTAATTTCAATTCGAATACATCAGAACATTCTTTAAGAATTACTTATATTATATAAAGGTATTTGTGTGTTTTATACCATAAGAATCATTTAAATTAAAATTTTAGATTCCTTATCCAACTTCTGTCTATAATGGGTTATTTTCATAAATTAACTAAAAGTAATTCCTCTTTACCATAGCATCCATTTATACTCAGATTTTACGTTAACGAATCCAACAAGCTTTATTTTCGAATGTAGCCACACGGTTTGCTATAAAAATTTTCAATAAGGACCGGTTTTTTTCTTAATTTACGAAAGAATAATCATGATGTCACTCCAATAATTGATTTCATTCAGATCCAATCAAAAGGGAAGATTTCACTCTTCGAATCAACTTAACTAACATCCCAGCTGCATAGAACTCCAATAGAGGCATTCTTATCGTTTTCAGTGGATGCATTCTGGACTTCCTGGCCACTAGCTTAATTGAAACATCTCCTGAAAGTATTTGAGATTTGGAGTAAACAGTTGCTATGAAAGCAGCCTTGAAGCGTCACTAAATCCAATCTAAATTAGCCAATATTTAAAAGTTGTTTATGTCTTCAATCTGATCAAAAAATTATTGTAAATGTTAAAGAGACTGAATTTAGTCATATCTGCTGGCTATAGTTTACAATTTTACAATTCTTGTGTATGGTATTTAAATCTTTGGAAAAATATTATAAGATTGTAGATTTATTTATATTTTAAAGTTAAAATTTTCTTTTGAATAAATAACATTACTAAATATTTCGAACCTGCTGAAAATCACTGAGTTCCATATGAGTCACTGAGTTTCAATCTCTGGAGTGAGTTCCCAGAGAGTTACTTCCGCGGACCTTATCACACCCTTAAATAGCAAAGAAGGCAAAAAAGTTATTTGCTCGTCTATCACAGTGGAAGAAAGACACACTAAATAATATACTAAATTTTATTTAGCTTCAGAATTAATATGGCTTTGAATGTATAAGCGAAGTTAATAAATAAATTTTTTTTATTTACAAAAAAATAGTGATAATTTACAATATAAAATTAAAATCCAACCAGAAATTAAATCATATCCAATGTTTAGAAAAATTATTTTAATGATAATTACTGATACACACAGGAATGAATATATATTTAAAATTTGTTAAACTAACGATTGTTTGTATTTGTTGGAAAAAATATTCACTTCTGATTATAGTTTTATTTAACACATACATATTTGCATAAATTATTTACTATCATGAAAATATATTGCATTTTCTTTATCGAGATAAAACTGGTGTGATTACTCTATTTGATTTAAAAAATGGTTTTCGGCCAAAATAAGATTTATTTTAATTGACTTTTATAAATTTTTTCATATGACTGTAAATATTATTCCAGTTATATTAAAATTTCTTCCTTGACCATTTGTCAATAAGTGTACAAACATCAATCAAATATTATTTATTATGATATTTTCATCCAAAAAGAATCTAAAAGAGATCAGGCTAAAATGTCTTCGGTAAAGGTAAAAATATTATTCTAGTTTCTTTGGAGCTTATTTGCATAATGAAATAAATAAATATCAAATTTATTCATTTACAATCAATTTAATATTTTATAAAGAAGTAGGGATATTAAGAAAACTAAGCTTTTATATATTTATGCTTTTTTTTTTTTTTTTTTTTTTTTTTTTGCAGTAAGAAAATGTTTTGTACTTTTTACAACTTTTTAGTAATTTAACTCTTTGGTGATATTCAAATGTAAATAAGTGACAAAATGCAAAATAATAACTTTGTTCAAGGAAAATTCACATTCACGGAAATCGATTTTGTAATAAATGAAAAGCACAGACCAAGATAATAGATCAACGACTTCTCCCTTGGAGGCTTCAAAAAATGAATTGAATTTGATCTCGCTAATTTTTCTTTATATTAAATTAACTAAATTTTTAAATTATTCCTTATTTATGTATGGTTATGTAATTTTTTTGTTATTTAATCAAGTAATTTTTATTTTCTTTTTGCAGAATCTAATTCACAAGTCATTGTTAAGTAGAAATTGATACACAATGCGATAGTGACTGAAATCTTTATGACAAACATCCACAGCTTGACATTATTAGATGCATTGAACCCCATATGCCATTTAACTAAATGCCCTATTTTTCATGAGTTACTATTATTTTTTAAAAGTGATTCAATGAAGTAGGATATTTGGTTTGTAATTCATATCAAATGAAGCAAAAATTTAGTTTGTGTTTTATGTTATCGCTTTCTTTTTAAATAAATGTAAATTTAGATTTTAATATATCATTCAGGAAAAATAATGAAAAATTGAGAAGGTTATTGTAGTTGATGTATTGTCTCTTTAAACTTTAATCAAAAAAATACTTCCAGGATCTATATTTAAATTGTTCTTACTTGCAATTTTAAAAAAAAATGCTTTATTTAGATAATTATTTAATGACATAACACAGTTATTGGTTATAAGAAAAAAAATTACTTTGAAGAATATATATATATATATATATATATATATATATATATATATATATTTAATTTTCAATGGCATAAAAAATTAATTACAATTGTACCATTTTTTGAGTTTTTTTTGTTTTTTTGTTTATTTTATTTTTTTTTATTTGTTATTAATCATTTGTATTTAGCGAGAACCCATCTTGGCGAGAAAAAAAAGTCGCCAAATTTCCGATTTGAGGGGGGGTATATCAAAGTAGTTCCGAATAATTGAATTGATATGTAAAATATATCAATTTACGAATGGATCAAAATAAATTATTATATATTTTATTTTGATTCAAATATGATTAATTTTAATATTATAACTACATTTAAATAAAAATATATTAAAAGATAATAATGGGATTTGATTCCTAGTTCAAAGATATTCAATTTTAAATTCATTATTCTAAAATAATTTAAAATTCAATATCTTTGAAATCTAATTTCTAAAATTACAATTAATGGTAAAACATTAAAATAATGTATCAATCAAAATGTCTTTCAGCTCTATAAACTATCTATTATGTAGTTAAATTTAGAGAAACTTAAAATAAATAGTCTCTAGGTAAGATATCAAAAAATAAATATAACAATTTAAATAATACTGGAAATATAGGCAATAAATTTTCTGAATGAAATTGTTCATTATTCACAAAAATGAAAGTAAAATTGGTTCTATTCTGCATAACACGTAACAATAAAATGTTAGATTTTGTATTTCCCTTATCATTTTCTTTACTATAATCAATTACAGATTAATAATCAATGCATTTGTTATGTAAATTCAACTGTTTCACATTACTTTCAATTTCATTTAATTAATTTTAAACGATTTTTATTCCCTTAAAGTTTAATGCATTTACCCAGTACGATAGTGGTAGAACTCATCGGTCACGTCACCTAGCGGCATTTCAAAATTCTTTGTGCCGTTATTTTCGGGAAGATGTAAGACTTGAATATTGGTCTGTGATGAAAAGTAAACAATAAAAATATATGTACAAAAGTAAGATTCCAAAAGAATTTTTGAACAGAAAAAATTAAGCACAATATAGAAAAATTGGCAACATTAATATTTTTAATCTGATATAAAATGCATGTAAATTTATACAAAACCTGAAAAAAAGGCTAAAGAATTTGTGGAAGTGTCCTTATTTTCATACGTGAATAAAATTGCAAGTGATTATTGAAAGGATCATGCACATAAAATACAAAAATTTTAAATTTCCTTAAGAAACTTCCTTAAGCTTCAACAATTCCTGACTGAGAAGAATACATTTTAAAACATAAATATCAAACCTATTATACAAAGTAAATGAAAACAACATTTCGAGAAATTATCCTATTTTGGGGCTTTTGCAAGGACGAAACACAAGTCAAGGCTTTAAAATGCATATTTTTAAAAACAAACAAACATTTATTTAAAAATGTTTAGATTAGGGTATTTTTTATAAAATTTCTAATGATCTAAGGTTTAAATTCAATAAATAGAGATTAATATAACTTAATTTTTATTCAAGATTTGTATTATATTAAAAAAGTGAGAGTCTTCAATTCTGGCATTTTTAATATTCACACTTTTCTTCAGTTGATGAAAATATTTTTGTTCACTAATAATGATGTAATAATTTATTATTAATGTACAAAAATATTTGTACATTAATAATAAACATTATAAGATTATACATTTATAAACATGCAGCATCCAATTTTAAGAATATTTAACATTTCAAACATTTTTAAATGAAATAACTTATCATTAATAAACACTTACCAAGTAATGAATTAACCTCACCTGCGAAAACTTAATTTTTTACCCTTAAATTGACGATTTGTGGATACATACGCGGAACAAAAAGTCACATTTTCAATCAAAAAAATCAAATTTTTGTATCAAACAAATAAAAATTTCCATTCTATGATTTGCAAAATAAAAAATAAAAAAATCACGGAATCAATGATCTTTCAAATTTGTTTTGTTTGCTAAATTCAAAATGTATTTTTTCACGTACTGAAGCAACGACTCGCTACTCCTTAAGTTAAAGAATACGAGGACTTCAATCCTGTTTATATGCAACTCAGTACACGACATCCAAAATCATCGTCCATTGCATCAATTTTCTGACGTGACTACAAAATTATTGACGTCATTACTTCGTATAAGTTTTACGCACGACGCTTAGTATATCTAACATGACACACTGCGTGGATGATCGATAAAATTGCGGACTGCCAAAGGATTTATCTATATTACAAACAGTTTCAGAGCGCCATCGTGTATGCGACTTGTTGATGAATTTGAAGTCTGCAATCGTCAAAGTTTTTTAAATACTTTACAATTGACTTTTACACCACGAATTTGATAAAACTTTTAAATTTTCAACCTTCTGTCAGTAACAACAGTCAGTCAGTAACATATAGAAAGAGCATTGTTTATTTTTTCTTTGATAAATAATTATAGTACAGTGATATTTGAAATTACTTTTTAATAAAATTAATAGCCTATAAAAAATTATGTTTATATGATATGTTGAATGGAAATTGATAAATTTTTAAAAGGAATTTTTATTAAGAATTGAAAAAAATCATTATAATATTATATAATACCGCTTACTTGAAAAACCTACCTTAAATAATTTTATCTATTGAGTTTTAATAGGATTATATGAAATAAAATTTCTTTCCAATAAAATTTTATTTTATCGTTGTTATTAAAAATTCTATTTTACTACAGTTTTTCTAAAAGAATTTTTTACACATTAGATTTTAAATTTTGGTAATGTTTAGTTAAATCAATTTTCTACCTACAAAATTTGTGTGTAGCTTATTTTAGCTACTTTGTTTCTTCTACTGTTTAAAATCTGATAGTATCATGATAAGTATTAATAAGTCATAATAAAGCACATAAGTTTACAATATATTCCTCAATGTAACACTTGATCTAGGTTAGCTTTTAATCGGGTTAAGTGAAGGGAAAAACTGATAATACAGTTTTCTTATTTACGTGATTCAAGAATTTTCTTTAGTTACTGTTAGAAAAGTACTCTTTTTTGTTGTTCGATTCAACTGCTTAATATTTAAATGAAAATAAAACTTTTGAATATAAAATTATTTTTTTATGCAAACTGTACCCGGAGGAAGTGATACGTTTTATTAGTAAACAACTCTACTCGATCGTTTTTAACTAGTGAGAATTATGGGAAACGCCACCAAGTTAATGTTGTAATTATAACAAATTTTAATTTTCTACCGTTGAAAGCAAGCAAATTATCTGTCTCTGATGCCCTAAACTTTTCTTTTTGAATTCCCTTATTTATATAGAATATAATTTAATTGTTAGCAATAACTGATACTAAATCACAGTTCCTATGAGACGGATCTTTATTGATATTCATAGTTCTCCTAAATAGGTCTCGAACTTAGATCTTTTTATAACAAAACTATAAATATTACATAAAAAAACCTACTGAGCTTTTATTCTGAAGTTTTGCTTATGTTTATGAAGAGTTATTTCTTCCGCGATATAAGATTAACCTTAAATTTCTGTTTAAACTGCTGATCACTGGTGTTATTTACTAATGTATTGTTTTCTTTACAGATTGCTGTTTCCTGAAGTTTAAAGATGGTAAGTATTGGAACAAACGACAAATAAAATTTATTCCTTTTTGAGTTGATCTAAGCCTAAGGACAGCTGCTATAAGCATTTATTTAATTATTAAGTTTGCCTTATGCAATCAGAATCATTGTAGTTAATCCTTTTAAAGTAAGTTTTTTATAAAAATATTTTTTGAGATCAATATAAAATTTTTTTATAGTTACTATATACAAACTATTTACTTTTTTGCTTAGTGATTTTAAAATTAGTCTCCTAATCAGCTCTCAGGTTTATTTATATTTTTTCCTGCCTCCTCTTTGTGTTATAAGAGTGGATATTTTTCAAACAATTAAAAGAAAGAAATATTTTTCCTAAATATGATATTCCCTTTATATTTTGCATAATTTAAACTAATTATTCATTATATTTGAAATAGGTTTCTTTAAAATTAATATTTTTACAATAATGCCCATAGGGGCATCATTGTAATTATCTGCGTAATCAATTAAAAAATCCTGCAACTTTTATTCATTATTAAAAGTTACTAATTGAATGCAATAGAAGTAGATATTTTTGCACTAGCATACTTCCTTGTATCTAGCAAAAAAAATTGTCTTTATCAGTTATGTGGAAACAGCTGAACCGTTCTTGCTTTCAATTCAACAGTTTGTGACTTTGAATTTCACTTTGGATGTTTGTAATGTTTTTTAAAACTAGATCCCAGTCTAATTAGCCTTCGTGTGATAAAAATATCCATTTTTAGCAGACGAAAACAAGTAGCTCAGTCAATCGATAATTTAGGAGCAGGGACCCAGTAGGAAATTCTTCGTCTGCCCTTAGCAAAGATATCACTTCACATTGAAAATATTGTGACCACAACCTATCTAATCTGTCCTGATTCATGGAACACGACTAATCTTTGGTTTTATCAGGATTTGAGCCCTTCCAGTAATAAGAATGCCATATCCGACCACCTCAGCTTATGAAAGCCCTTTAATTTACTGGTTCATGAATTTAAATTCTTCATCTGGCTTTGTTTGCAGTGGTGTTTACATCATTATAATGTTTTTCTCCTTTTTTAATTATGTTGGGTTTAATATTCTCGCTACGCATTCTGCAATTTCCACAGGGATTTATTTTTGCTATTTATTTAACTGTGCAGACCACTGGTTAATTCCCAATGAACGGTACGCTCCTTGTCCGCCATCTTGTTTTAATAGTGTACCGTACACTGGGATACAGCCGAAATTTAAAAACAAATGTTTTACAATCATATTCAACATTACCCAAGCTTATGCTAAATTAGTGAAAAATCGAGGGTCATCTTGAAATATAGGTTATCCAAGTATTTTTCCATTCAAATTTCCTTAATTCTCAGTGAACGGTACGCTCCTTGCCCGCCATCTTGTTTTAATAGCGTACCGTACACTGGGATAGAGCCCAGACCACTCTTTCCTCATTCATGATATTATTTCATCTTTTCCGTGATGTTTGATTGTTTATTTAGAAGTGAGCTATAATAGATAGTGTTAGTTACCCACATTTTGGTGAAATGTACAAAAATTTTGCACTTGCTTCTTAAAACTCGATGTTTAGCATGAAGTGTTTTGAGAGTGACATAACTTATATTCTTGATGATGTTTTTGACACTGACTTTAATTTTAAAAATAGTTACTGTAAAACTGGAAAAAAATTTCTCCAAAAAAAAATTTTTTTTTTAAGTATTTTTTTAGTTTTGTATTTAATTTTGCATATTTGCATTAGTATATACGTTTTACCTTTGTATTTTATAAAATAAAACATAATTTAAACAAGATTAATTTTCAAAATTACGGCTTTTATATCATTATTCAATTTTAATATTTTGACAACCTTTTTCTATGATCTAATTCTGTATTGAAGAAAAACTTTTATTAAAGATTTTTTTATATTTTAACTCTAAAATATATGTAGAATTGAAATATGTAATGAAAAAATTATGCAATTTTTTTTAACCTATTTTGATATAAATATGCAGTGAGAATGTTAAGAGGGGGTGGCACCTTTAGATTACCCATTTTTTGGGTTTACAAAATAAAAGTAAAATAATGAAAGTAATTGCTGTAGGAAAAAGACTCTTGCTCCTTGTAGATTATTTGTTATGTCTTATTAATGGCTTTATTTCATATTTAAAGATATGTGGTTTGTTTTGGTTTTAATAGAAAGTTCAAACACAAATCAAAGCTTCGGAAGTTGTAAAATGTGCACATAAACAAGTAGTTGGAATCCTTTTTAAACTATAGGCTCTAACTTAGGTAGCCTTTGAGTGCAAAAAAATATTGAATAATAAATAACTTCAGATTTGAAATCGGAAAATTAACTGCAATTCTAAATATAACCCATAAATAAGATTAGTAAGTAGGATTGTTTGATAATGAAGGTAAAGTGTCATGACATTGTTACTTTTTAAATTGAAGGCAATTGTAAGTTATAGTTTTTCAATATTATTAACGTACTTGTGTACTATGACGACTACATTTTCTATATTTAGCGATACAAATTTTCATGGGCAGGACTATCGTAATTTTAATAATATGTAATACTCGTTGTTTTAGTGCCAAGGTTTTCTTAGGTAGCTGTCATATTTTATCTAATTGCCAGTTTTAATGATATATCTAGATAGTCTTCATGGTATGTAAGTACAGTTATAAATATTAAATATTATTGTGTGTAAATATTACAGCTAATTGAGTATATTTTTTCCTTGCATATTGTTTTAAAAATGATTTTGTTTGTATTGAGTTAAAGATATTAGGTTTTATAATTCTATGTATATATGTAAAGTAAAATTTATGACAGATATTTTATATAGCAAGTTATTGACCTGTATGTGTAGTAGTAAAATTTTTGTCTTCTGAATTTATTATGCACAATTATAAAATACTGCTCATACCATTAATGTAACATTAGGTATGCTGTCTTATTTTTTGAACATAATCATTTCTTTGCTGAAGAGTTAAACTATTTTGGATGTTTAATTCCAAACTAATATTACTGTATTGAATTTTTTGATAAATCTTTCACAATTGGGGTAATCTCCAAATTTGATCACCATTTTCCTATTGTTTTGGTTTGTGGGTAAGTGTTTCTTTACAACAAACATACAAACTGAAGTCAATTATTTTGTATTCACCAAAATTTAATCTGTAAAATCAATGAATTAATTTAGAAAACCATATGTTGGATAAAAATTTTTCAAATCACCATTTGTTTTCTAATGTGCAAAGTTTTATATGTCCATCTAGCAACCATTTTATTCATTTTTATAAACTTAAATATGATTAACCTTATAGTTTAATTTATTAGTTAATCATTTAAAATCTAACTTTTTTTTTTTTTTTTTTTTTTTTGGATTTCTTGCTTTAACATACTGGAAGTGTTGTTTCGTGTGACTGATTGCAAATGATTATCAGATCAAAACAGAATTTCTATTTGAAATGTCGAGTGCCATTTTCAGGCTTTTTTAAAAAGAAAGTCATTTTTGCACTTTCCGATGCAAGACAAGAAATCATTAATATGTATTTTTCTTGTTTTGTGTTTCGTCATTTTAAATTTGGTGCAAATATCCATTTTGCAATATGTATGTTCATGCCGCCAAATGTAAACAATTTGGCACAAACTTACCCCAATTATAGAAGATTAACCCTTTTTAATAAGTATCGTAAATCAATCCATTAAAAAATATATAATTGAAATATATTGTGAAATTTTAGTTATAGTATATGTTTCACTAATTCAATATCATGACTGTATAAATATATAATTTTGAATTAATGCAATTGCATTTATATTGACTGATTAATTGTTAATGCTGCCTACTTTCAAGGCTATGATAATTGCTCGATTAATTAAATATAAGTTACTATCACAGAACTGTCATTAAAATTACATTAATTCATGCTAAGTGTTCAGGCCCCTTTTCAAATTATTGCATCATTTTATGTTTTTCAACTTCATTTAATTGATAGAATTTTATGTTTTTGAAAATTTTAATTTAGTAGTTGCACTTGTTTTCTATTCATGGCAAATCATTTCCTAAAAGATATAATGTGAAATTGCTATGAAAATTAATGTTATTGTGTATTAAATATAATATTGCATGTTTAAGGTGTTGTTTTTGTTTTTTAAGTTGTAACTAAAAAACAGGTTAAAAGCTAAAAGTTCCTTAACTATTTTTAAAAATGCATCAGAAAAGGAAATAAAATTTAATAAAAATAATGCTGCTCATTTGCATTACATCAAAAAAATTAATCAGTATTTAATTAAATTCAATCAGTTGAGATGAGAGTGCCAGATTTAATGATTACAGCATCATACTGGATTCTTTTGTTTTATTCAATTGTTTATTACATACTATTCTGTGATGAATTCTGATGTATAATTTTGGTTAGCCTTTAATCTTAATCTGTGTTATTTGTTTTAATTACTTACAAAGCTATTGAAAAATTAGTTATGAACCTGCTGTAATAAGCTTATATTTCACTTTTCTAATTATGTACATTTCTGTTTTCAGTTTACTTTAATTAAAAACTTGTTAATAATTTCTATTAACTATCTTTATATTATCAATTTCATATCCTCATAATAGTTCTTAAATTTTCAGTTTGTAAGTCAAATATAAATTCATTATTAAATTTTAAATCAATAGGAATAGTGAAATCAACTGAGTATAGTAAAATAAAATTGAAAATGACAAAATTATCTGGCATACCATGTTCTTGAAAATGTTTAACTTTGGTCATAGATCTGCTCTCAGCAGTAAACATGAATACCATAATATCTCTCTGTTTGTGATAAAATCTACAATTATGGACATGTTAACAGAATTTTTGTTAATCTGTTTTAGCTTTACAAATACAATATTTTTATATTCCATATGTATTTGTTTATCAGCAAATAAATTGATTTTATCATTTATGTATTTATATTAATTAAATTTTTATTCATTTTCAGGCATGTTGTTCTTTTTAATTGACTTAATTATAATTTTATTTACTTGAAATGCTTGACACATTTTCTGGTACTGAATCTTTTGAATTCACATTCTCGATATGTTCAAGAATCTTTGGATAAAACAGTTTTATATGAGCTGTAATCAAGATCTTCAAAATTTCAAACATGTATAGAAGACTTCTTAGCAATCAAATAAATCTTTGCATTGAACAATTTTTAATTGCTTGGTGTGAATTGAAAGAAATAAAGGTACAGAATGTTAATTAAATTATTTTTATTTATAATTTAATTATTTTGATTCATAATTTTTAAAAAATGATATTTTTAGAATGTAATATCAAAATTGGCTGTTACAAATGAACTAATTTATTAAATTTTGAAGATAATTACTTAATGTTTAATAAATATTTTTCATAGTTGATATTTACTGCTTTTTATTTGCTATATCATGTTAATAATGTGTATCAAATATTAATATTTGATATGATTATAAAATTAAGTTGCTCAATCTTCAATTCAGGGGGGGGGGACTTGCAAATTTAAATTTTTTATAAAATAATTTAATTATTAAATAATAGTTTTAATGAATATTCAGTAGACACATTTGTCAATATTTCTTTTTTGGTCAAACATAGAAACATGTTTGACTAACCACTAAAATGAATAGTTTCTGAAGTAATTATTAATTATAATATTTAACTTGTATACATTTTAATTTGTCTTTTATTCATTCAAGTATAAATTTTAAAAAGAAATTTTAATGTAGGCATTTAAAAGTAGTTTGATCTATTTAATTCACAAGCCATAATTTTTTCAAAAGTTATATATTGTGTGTCTGATTTTTTAATTTGTAGAAAAAATGAAAAAAATTGTAATTTATCATTCTATTTTATAAAACGTTAATTCGATACGCATATTCAAATTACTGTTTATTACTAAAACATTAAATGTAGTTACTAAATCGGAAATTATAACAATATAAGACACTTTGTTATAGAGAAATGTTATGATTTGTTTCATGATTTTAAGTATTTATTTAATGCATTGTGAAATACTATTATTATATATCTTATTCATACTACTTATTGGCTAGCTCTCCTTTCTTTTAATGAATAAAACAATTTATTATAAAATTTCCTGAAATCATAATTTAATTGTTAAGTCTTAATATTACGGAGTAGAATTCTCTTGCAATTATTTTTTTACAAATACCTTGAAGAAAGAGAAAAGATAAAATTTTATTTTAAAAGCATAAAAAGGTATGCTTTTTTTTTTTTTTTTTTAAATTTGTGATAGTGTTTTTTACCAATTTTATTTCACTTTTTCCCCTCTAAAAACAGTTTTTGATGGTATTTTTTTATTTCTGTTATTCTAATAAATTTTCTTTTTGTTTTAATTTCTTTATTATTTTTTACTGTTAAAAATTTAATTATATTTACTTAATAAAAATAATTATCTGGATTTATATTTATAATTTTTTTATTTATAACAAATAGTTATTATGTGTTAAACCGTTTTGTTCATATTAAATTTAATATACATTGTAATTTTTGTTTTAACATATTCATTATATCATCAGGACTTGTTACTGTTTGTGTCATTAATTATTTTTATTGCCAATATTTTCAATTCTATTAACTTTTCATTGCAAATCTTAAGTGGTAGAAATAACTTATTTATTTATTAATAACATTTTGTTTGAAGAAAAGTGTATTAATATAATTGAAAAAAGGGTAAAGTTTGTCATCTGTTTTCTATTTATATTTTTATCACTAACATTTCATGTTAAATATAAGACCAAATATAGATGTTTTTTTATTTAAAGATGTTCCTGATTATAAATCGTTGATTTAGAGTCTGAATGTCTGAAAGATAACTGTAAATGATTAAATTCCTCCTTAAAATAAAGGAATAGTTTAATTCTTGTGAGCAAATTTTTAATTGATATACACTGCTGGCCACTGTAAATGCAACACCCTGAAGGAAGCATGCAAATAATTAGAATTTCAGTGCAAAAGCACATCACTTGCACCACTTCAAAGTACTATTTAAGTCTTGGAAGTTCTGATGATTTCAAGTTCTGTAATTGTGGTCCCCCCCCCTCCATAAAAAGATCAGTTATGCCTTGTAGAATACAGTGATCATTTTTTGATCAAGTATCCAAGGAAGGATAGTGGCCAATAGATATTGTGGATTATCTTTCAGGGAAATCGATAGTATGTTGCATGAAATCAAACAACTGTAATGTAAATATGTAATCATTAGATGCAGGAGGGTACAATGAATCAACATATTTAATCTCACCCACCTCAGTGCATCACTTCACGTAATGATAGGCAAATTGTACTCATGGCAGTGACAGATCACTCAGCCACATCACGAACCATATATTCAGTCTGTAACACATCTTCCAGTGGTCTGCTCATAGGACGTCCATTGCTGTGTCTACGTTTGATGCAAAATCACAGACGTCTCCTCTGCCCAAAGGATATGAACAGCAGAATAGAATGGAATTCTCTTTACTAACAAGTCACGCTTCTGTCTGCAACACCATGATGGTCGCGTTGGAATTGGGAGGCACGGTGGAAAGATGATACTAAACAACTGCACTGTGCAATGTCGCACTGGTCCTGCACTGGGTATTATGGTATTGGGTATCACTCTCACACTCCTCAATTACTAATTGCCTGTACTTTAAACAGCCGCCTTACATCTCCTAGATGTTGGAGCCAATTGTCTTTCCCAACCTTCAGGGTTTGCCCACAGCCATATTTCAACTAGAAATTCCCGATTACACATGGCATGCGTTGTTCAAGGGTTCTTCATCAATCGCCAGATTGAGTTGCTACTCTGGTCATCTCTCTCTCCTGATTTTTTGCTTAAAGAAAACATGTTGCCCGTGGTTGCTCCAGATAATATCCCCAGCTGCCACACCAGATCAACTTTGGCAATATGAGGAAGCTGTTTTGTCTCCTGTACCCCAAGAACACATCCAAATTCTCTTTGAATCAATGCTGAGGCGTGTGGTATCAGTTATCTTCAACAATGATGGCTACTCTGGTTAATAATTTTGGCACGAACCACACTTCCCAAAAGTCTTATAAATTTAATCATTTGATACATGGTCAACATGTTATCTACAAAATAAATTTTGTTGTGATATCTCTTGTCTTTCTTAGTGTTGCAATTTGAGTGTCCAACAGTGTTGTACATTCATAATAGTAAGCTGTCTTGGAATAGTCTTCTAACAATATTACACGAAAGTGAGAATAATTTCTTCTATTGACACAACAGCCTCTGATGAGCCAAAGCCTTCCGAAGAACTTTCTTCCATTTAGATCAATTTTTGTCAATTGATCCCCAATTATTCATTCTACATGTGGCCTCATAAATTTCATGCTACTAATCTTAATACATTTGATATCTATACCTTTATTACGATATTCTATATCTTTAAATAATTTGTACAGTTCTAAATTTGTCGACCTCTCTAGATTTCATTTCCATTCAAAGACAGCTAACTCTTCTGCTTGGGATTTAATGAACATTCTAGTCTCAGATCCATAAGGGAGCACAGATTTGATAACTACTTTATATAATGTGATTTTAGATTTAAAAAGTTATGTAAGCTGTGAAAGCATCAATAGGCTGCCAAATGTTTGTCTTTTAATCTCAATGCCTACATCATTTTGAACATTGGTATTTGAGCTTAAATATAAAATATCATTTACCACTTCAAATTTATAATCTCCAGTCTCTAAAAATTTAAAAGTCACTCGATCCTAAGTATGTATTTAGCCTTGTCTTGATTAATAAGAATGTAGATTTTTTTTAATAGAAAAAATAAGCCTCTAATATAGCATTTAGTATGTGTGGTGTTCATGATATCATTACCATAAGCAAGGAGTTCCACAGTTTTGATAAATATAGTACCTCTGGTGCAAGAGCATTTTACCAGTTTAATTTACAGTAACATCTCTACTTTATAATCATTATTTAGAACTTGCTTTCAAATAAAAAGAATCAAAAGAGTCATTTGTTTTGCATTATATTAAAAATTATTTTCATTAAAGAAATGTTTGCTTATTAATTCGTCTTTTTGTATGTCATATAAAAACTATTTTTTAACATAAATATGGAGGGAAAAGTAGATAATTTATAAAGATATTTTTATTTTTATAAAGATATTGATATTTATTTGTTACACAATCATTCAAAAATTCCTTATGCTTTTTATTTTCAAACATGCACAATTTTGTAAATAAAATTTCTGCTTTTCATGTGTTTCATATTTAGAGATGTACAAATGAACAAACTTAAAATAAAGCTTTTATTTAAACTAGATCTTCAGCCTTTCATATCTTTGAGCCATATCGTTGAATTTACGTAGATCCTCAAGCCCTACATTTTTCAAAAAAAGAAAGAAAATTCTTATAAAAAAGATTTATTTTACAAGACTGCAATTGAAGATAAATTCTAAACAAAGAAATGGTGTTTATATATTTGCAGGATGATCAAGAAAATTTCTGTAAAAATGAAATAGGGCAACAAAAAAACTGTATAATAAATATATTTTATTGTGAAGACATGTTTTATATGTTTGGTGATGCTTACAGTGGTGTAATACCTGTGCAGAATAAATTGTTTCTTTACAGATTCTACTGTTGGCTGCAAATAGTTCTTAAATCCCTTTCTTCAGCTCAAAAACAATTTTTAGATTCTTTTTTAAACACATTTTATTTCAAATATCCCCATAGAAACTAGTCACTCATATTGAAGAATTGCTAGATAACACAGGAGAAAAAGATAGGTTGTTAATATCCAATCTTGTGTTATCCAATGTAATCACATGATTCTTAAAGGCAAATAAGTTGTATGTGTAATGTAGTTTCTTTCTATCTATATATATAAAATATTATGCATACAGGATTTTATCCATCTCCAAAGTCAAATTACAAATACATATTTTAAAATTTAATACAATAATCTGAATAAAATTATGAAAAATTTTTAATTAATCAATATTTTATCATTTGAACTTTACATTTTAAGCACTTTAAAATTAATACTTGAAATTATATTTTAGAAATGAATGGAATGATGCCTATTCATAGTGAACAGGCTGAAAAAAAGAAAAGAAACTACAAACTTATTATAGATCCTGCATTAAAAAAAGGTCCTGAAAAAGTTTATAGATATGATGGAGTTGTTCCTGGAGTAAGTATTTTCATTAAGTTTTTTTTAATGTATAATATATAATGTTTTTATTAATGTGTGCATATATAAACTTAATTTTTGAAACGTGTATTTAATTTCAGTATGCAATAAATATTATTAGCTTGACTGATGTAAATTATTCCTTTAAAACATTTGACTTAAATAAAAAATTTTAAAAATGAAGCATCAAAATTTGTTAGTTATGCTAATATTTTAAATACTATAAGTATGCCAAGATATTAATAAAATCTTGTGGGTTTATTGTCATCATTTGCCCACTTTGGAAGAGGGCACCTTTGTGTAAGATGTTTCATAAAACAACAGAAGCAAAAGAAACAACCAAACAAGACTGTCAATTTGCATTGATGAACCTAATTTTAGAAAAAATTTTAATTTGTAAATAAATTCATTTTTGTTTTGTACATCAGAAGTTATTAATTAATGTATCAGACCATTCTCACTACCCCCATTAATAAAATAAACTTTTATGTGATTACTTATTCAAATATTTTCATTCAAATTAAAGTATATTATTTAAATAAATAGTTAATTAAAAAATCCCTTAATATTGCTAGGAAAACTAATAGGAGAGTACCAATTTGCACATATTACCCAAATAATTATGTTGATCTAAATGAAATTATCCTAGATTATATCTTGTTTGGTTAGCTGCTGTTGAAATTTGGATATTTGTACATCATTTTCTTTTTAACATTAATATTTTATTTTTGTCTTACTTTCCTCGTGTATATAATTGCCAAAAATTCCAAAAAAAATCAGAGAATTGTGCTATTTTCTGTATATGTACAGTAAAATTTCTTATGTTACAAATTTTATAAACATTTCTAAACAAAAATATAACTACTTTACTTTAATGAGTAAGCAGTGACTTAGTTTGCTTTAATTAAAAACTAAAATAAAAATATGTAAATCCATAATTATAATTTTTATTCATTTTCTTCATACTTATTAAAGTAAACAAATTAAGATATTTAAAAATATTGTGTTCAAAATTATGAAACTGATAAACTTGCTTAAAATTTGTAATAAAAAATCAGAAATAATAATTAAGATTTTTAGAATTTTTTAACTGAAAATTTTAAAATGATGTATATTTCGACCAACAACAGAATGCAATGAGTAATATTGATCCCATGTATCTTTTTATTAAATGGGATTGAAAATTATTTAATAGATTAATTAATAATGAGAGATAATTATTTTGTATCATCCACCATAAGATAACACAGAAATTTGTACAACAGTAGACACTTGTTTTTAATAAATCCTTGATTCTTAAAAGTCATTGCGTCTTAAATCCAAAAATCCATGTGAAAACTTTTTATCGAAAATAGTCTCTAAAGTTATATTAGAAAAAAAATATTTAGTAAGGATATAATATGCAAAATAAAATTTTATTTAAAAATAATTCTTTCTTTCGTTTTATTGATGAAAAATCAGGCAAAGTAAAATTGTTTACTTTTCCTATTTCAAAACATTTTTGTTGCAATGCATTTTTTTCAATGTGGAAAGCATTTCACTACTATTTTCTCAAAAGAATCTCATTCTTGTTTGCTATTTATCTATCTGTTTTGAAAATTGCTGCAGCACTGCATTTCTTTCTTGTTTAAAATCTGAAAAAACTTCCTTTATTCTAATTAAATATATTCTCAATCATTTAGTCATCTAATACTTACAAGCCAATTCAAATTAAAACTAAATCCAGATTCACATAGTCCTGTAGGAAAATTTCAAGCAGCAGGGAAGATTTCAATATTGAAGTTCTTAAATGAGCAAATCATCTTCACTCAAATCAAATTAATATATCTGACATTATTTAATAAAGCATGCTCTCAAAATTACCAAGATATTGCTTTTCCCTTACATCATTCCTAGCATAGATTGATAAATGCATTGTTCCTAGAATGTCAATTTCAAAAACGATTTAGGACCATGATCACAGCTTGGATCAATGTATTTCCCTTAGATTCATGGACTGTGAGTCAGAATCTAGATTAGGTAACAGAAATTCCACACAAATTACTTTTAAGCAATTAGGATTTTAAAATCAGTTCTGCAGTGAATTATTATACTTCAAATGATTTATTAGTTCATAAATTTGAAATTGGTAAAAATGAGCATTTACTGTGCATAATTGTGAATATTTCATTTTGCCTTTTAAATTATTTAGTTTAACTAAACTGCAAATAAAAAAGGAATATAAACCACTTATAAGCTAATCAGGTTATTAAACTTGTGAAAATCATACATTTTTTTTATTTTACCATAGTTTAAAAAAAAAAAAGAAATCTCACTTAATAAAGAATCTGAATGTTAGTTTATTTGGTCATGTACTCTAATTGCTTTAGATTTTTTGTTATTCATTGCAGCTGTCTAAAATGACTTTTTCTGACAAATTGAAAATCTTAAAGTTTTTACAATTTTTTTTTTTTTTTTTTTTTTTTTTATTTATCTGTCCTGTAGACAGATATCTTATTGGAAAAAAAATTATTGAAACTCTTGTTGGGAAGAAAAAATCATTAAAACTGCCTCAAATAGTTAGAAGAAGAAGAAAGAAAGAAAGAATATGAGAAATAAATAAAAATTCTCATATTCTATCAACTTTATGTTAATAAAAACTATGAATGAGGAATAGTTTTGAAAATAAAAAACCTCAGATATTGATCCACCTATACTTCCAATTGAATTTTTCTAGTCATTTTATCTGCTAGTTAATCGATTAGATAAGTTATACTTATTTAATATATATGTTATCTCTCACTAACACTCAAAAATATCCAGCTAAGCTGCAAATTAATTTCTTTGTTCTGTTAAAGTATGAAGTAAGAGATTTATACTTTTTACCTAGGTCATGTGCGCATTACAGCTTCCATATCATTAAAGTTCAAAAATTAATTCTATCAACTAATTTCATGGTTGTTTGATATTTGCTTGATTTTTAAATATTTAAAAAATAAATAATGTATTAATTTTTCTTAATTGTATATTCTTAATTCTATGAGTCCTTGTATTACAGTTTTTAATTGATTAATCATTGATTGTTCTCAAATAATTCTATGATTAAATTAACTTGATTCTTTAAATGTTGAAAAATATATGGCACATTAATTTAAGTGCTTAGAAATGTTATTTTTTTTTTCAACAAAGGTTTTATTTTCACCTTAATGAGGACCTAATAGATAATGAGCAGATTAACTTGGTTATATTTTGAGAGAAAGAAAACAATTTTCCCAATTTTAATGAATCACCCTAATTAATTTATACGTTACTTAAGTGATCTCCAAAACAACTGATTTCTGCACTTAAGTGATGACATGACATGTTATTTATAGATTTGTACTATACTTGTTGAAACATTTTAAATATTTTGTTTCATTTAGCTGGAAAAGTATTATCCACCTGTTCATGTTAGAGACCCTCGTTCCAGACTTTCAACTCTTTGGGCTAGATCTGAACCTGCAGATCTTATCGTTCCGCGATTTAAGGTATATTTACACATCTTTTAAAGATGTATTAATTTCTTTTACAATTATTATGTATTGCATTTTTAATTGCTATTATTTCTTCCACTTTTCAATATTTTAAAGTATTTCTGATTTTTATTGAAACTAATTTGTTTTTATGATTATATGGTAAAATGAGTATTAAAAAACTCAATAGAAAACTAGTTGAAAATAAGAATAGAAATTAACTAGCAGTATTCCAAGCCTTCCAATTAATCTATCACTAGATTTGCTTAAGTGGTGAATAGAAACCATCTTATTCTTAAATAATATCAAAAACCATAAAAAAAATGAAAAAAAAAAGTTTTTTTTATCAAAAAAAATCTAAAAATTTGTGAATTGTGAATATCTTGATTCTTGTAAATTGAATAAAAACATTTCAAAATATATTTTGCAATAAGCTAGACTGAAAGACCAAGGAAATTTTGTTTACCAAATTACCATTCATCATTAGGAAATAATTTCAATTAGACACTTACTATTAACTTTGACTGCTTCAATCTTCCTCACTCATTACCAAAGAATTGCCTAAACTGCTGTATCATAGTTTTATATTTCAAACATCAAATAGTGTTTCAGTTGTTGGGCATTCTAAAATGTTCTATGAATCTGAATCTACATGTACTCGATGTTTAAAACTGGAATATCAGGAAACTAAATCTGAACCACTCTGTCATTTCTTCACTTGTAGATAAATGTAAGTACAATTCCTTATCTGCATAAAATGTATGCAAATTGCAAAGTCTAAAACTAATAAATAATACGGAAAATCAGATTTTTTTAATTTCCTGATTCATACTCAGAATTAGAAACAAAAAATTAAGAAAAATACTTTTCAATAATATAATGAAATTTTTTTAAGAAAATGTTAAAGTATTAAAAATTAATGTATTTTTGTTATTATAATCAGTATATATATCAAATTTATCTATTAACTTATGATTTATATATGTTTGTATATGATATAAATAAAAATGAATATCTATACATTGTATCATGAAATGAAGTGGGGTAAATGTGGTGACCTTACAATTATTTAAAATTTGTTATTGTATTTACTAAAATGAAAGAAAATTTCTTTTGATAATTTTATGTATAAATAAATGTTTTAAATATGTTTAAAATGTAAAATTATTGTACTTTGTTTATTGTTCAATTTTTCTAATATCTAAAATGAATTATTTGCATTCTAGATTGATGACAATTATGTTGGTACCCCTCCACCTTTACAAGTCACGATTAAAAATTTAAACGATAATATAAACAAACAATTCCTTGATGACATGTTAAAAAAATTTGGTGAATTGGAACATTCTCAAATATATTACCATCCTAAAACTAGAAAACACCTTAGACTTGCCCATGTTACTTTTCAAACTACTCATGCTGCCAAAATGTGTGTTGATAAATTGAATAGAAGCTCTGTGATGGGTGATGTGATTAGTGTGTATTTGGATCCATTTGGTAAGTTATTTTTTACACCAACTTAATATCAAGGAACTAATTTATTAAAATTATTATAGATGATTATCTCTTAATTTTTATGCTATTTTATATTTTGCATTTAAATAAAACAAGTTAAACAATGTTGACTTCTCATAAATTTGTCACTATAGTTGTTTATAATTAGTTTCTGTTATAAAGTCATCCAATCAGAAAAATTTGTTTAGATGAGAAGATTGACAACATAAAACATAGTCATTTATTTAATTAAATAAAGATTTTTCTTAGACTAATGTAAATATAGGAGAATTTAATTGTAACACTTCTTAAAAGTAAGAAATCATTATCTTATATTCTGAAAATACATTGTAACATTTTCTATTGAAAATTTCCTACTTATCAATTCTGAAAGTTAAAACTCACATATTAAGTGATTCATGTGACTTATTCATTATGTAAACAAATAACATTATATAAATAAAAATGGTTCACTGAGTGAACATTTTGCAAAATGAATGATGAGACATGTTGTCACATAAAGTATCCTAATGCTGCCACCTAGATGAATAAGACTAAAATGCTGAAATAGGATTCTTTAAATGCATTATAAAATATATTTCTTGAAATCAATAATAATTCTCTCAACATTTGATTATTTTTTAAATTTTTATTATAGACTGAAAAAGAAAAATTTATTAATATATGCTCTTGAAAAATGGGAAGAAATTTAGAAATTCAATGGCTTGAATTCAGTTTCATCAAGTGGTCTTTGTCTTTTAGTGTTTTGCTTAATATTGTTTGCTTAACTTTAGTTCTTGCCCAACAATGCTAATCTTTTGATGAAACATATATAAACTAATTCAACATTTCAGATTTTAAAAAGCTGTAGAGTAAAATTTTTTAGTATTATTTTGAGTTAACAAAGAACCCTTATTCTTAAAGTTAAGAAATATGTTTTTTATCCCTTTGTCTTTCACATAATGAGTAACAAAATAAAAAAGTATTTCTACATGGAAAAAGTTCAGCAAAACTGCATTTTGAACATGTCAGTAGTGTTTAAGCTAGTGAATAATAGTTGCTGCAATCTACAAGATTGTCTTTCATCATGATTTTGGAGCTAAAAAATTTATAACAGCAAGTGCTAGTGGGAGAATTGTTGTTTTATTTATCTTATTTACAATATAGGGATTCTCTGTTTGTTGTTTTTCTACAATATGTGAGTGCATTTTTTGGAGTTCTAAAAATAACAAAATGTATAATGATTATAAGAATATCTTCCAAACATAAATACTGATAGCAACAATATTAAATATGGAGTAATATTGTCATAAATCTATTCTCTAAATAACCATTAAAATTTGCTTTATAAAACGCATGCTTTTACATTAATTTATGCTTTATCCAAATATCTTTTATAAACAATTAGCTGGAAACATTGTTTGTTCTAGGACGTGACTGCATGAGATCATATGAAGAAGCTATATCTGGAAGATCTAGAACTACTTCTGTTGGTGAAGAACCCCCAGTGATTAATGATCCTCGTAGACGATTTTCATCTTTTGATCAAACTAATGCTAAAATGTGTGATACTGATTTGAATGCATTTAACAAAACAAAAAGAGATCTCCCTCGAACATTTAATACAGATCTCCCAACTCCTGTGGGATCTGATTTTGGATATGGGACAGAAAGTTTACTGAGTAGTCGAATGTCAGATCAAAGCATGAGTGTTAAGTCAGATATGAGTTATCATTCATTACATTCAACACCCAGTCAATTGAGTTATGATTCTGGATATGGATACAAATATAATGTTCAAAATTCAGCCAATCAAAACAAACCAACTCCTCCACCAGCTTCAAACTCTCTTACAAAAAATAATGCCTGGGATAATATGTCTTCTGCTCCATGGGGAGAAACTTCTACTTGGGACAATAATAACTCTCCCAATTGGGATAATCGCACAAAGCGGCACGTCACACCTCCCAGTACTCCTGTGGCTGTGCCAAAGCAAAGTCCCATTAGAGAAAGTTTAGATACTAGAATAGAACTCCTTTTAAAACAAACTGAAGGCAAAGCCAGTTTTTTGGACATAGGTGCAGTGTCTGCTCATATTGGAGATATATCAATTGGTTCTGATTCTAATGAAAAAAAATCTGCAATGCATCCTCCTTTACTCCCATGGATGCAAGCAACTGATCCTCCATTGCCACCAGATGTATCACCTTTACCTCCATTGCCAGAATCTGATGAGCCTCCACCACCTCCCCCTGATGTTGACGATTTAGTAATCCTTTCTACCCCACCATCCCCATTTTTGAGCTTTTCTGAATATCACAAATGGGCAGTAGTCACTAATGATATTGATTCTGGTAAATTGACTTCCCTCTCTGATATTGTTATACGTGAAGATGCATTGTTAGATCATCCTATTCCCTTAAAAGGAGTGAGATTATCTAATATAAACTGGAATGTTAAAAATGAGATTTCTGGGAGGCCTGATGAATCTCCATTAATTGATGATAAAGGAGATTCTACACCAGTCAGGGATGAACCACCAATAGAAGATGATGACAAAATGTCATTATCATCTTTAAGTGATGGTGAAAACAAATTAGAACTTCATATTCCAACTGTAATTGGTGGAACTATTCAACCACCACCAACACAAAAACCAGTAAATCATGTACATAATGCTCCTACAGACACAAAATTTACTTCATTGTATCCTTCTCAAAATGGACCTAATGTATTTTCATCAACAGACTCAGTATCTTCTTACCCAAGCTACCCAAATGGTGGCACTGCCTCATATCCTACTGCACCATCTAGTTCATCATTGTATTCCTCCACTCCAGCTCCAACTTATGCACCTCAAAATGTTTATGCTAACCCACCAGCACCAGGAACCTCTTCAGCTACAACTACACCTACAATAGTCCCCCCTCCTCCACCTCCTAATTTGTCCTTTCTCAGTGGAAATTCATCTACTACTACCAGTCATCCAATGTATCCTAGTGAACAAGTACAAATGATGGCTCGTATGGGTATCTGGAAGCCTGGAATGGGTTCACAAATGGCCTCTTCTCCTTCAGGATATAGATCAGAATATAATAGAACCTCTTTCCCTCCTGAAAGCTTTTTCACTCAGACTCAGTCTGGAGTACCTAGGCCACTAACTCCTGCATTTCCAATTACTTCAGTGCCAGTTCCTCCACCTTCTAATATTGCTGAAATGATTCTAAGACCACCTCCTGGATATCCTGTAGCTTTTCCACGTCCTGTTGCACCAGGTACTCTTCCACCATTTGCACCTTTCCCTCAACCACCTCCTGTCGAAATTAGAGATCCGCATACACCTACTATCAATGGTGTATTAAATTCTGTGGTTCAAGAAATGAAATTAGTTATGAAGAAAGACATTAGCAAAAGGATGGTAGAAGTCACTGCATTTAAGCGGTTTGAACAATGGTGGGATGACCAACTTCATAAAGAAAAGGTAAGTATTTTTAATTTGAAAGCTCATATTTTAATTTATAGTTTCAAACTTGGTATTATTTTTTTAATTGATTTCATTCTTAATTGAAATTTATTGTGGTTCCTGTTGAATCAAGATATATTCAAACATTATCTATGTTTTCTTTTTCCTATATAAGCTTAAAATTCAAGGTGATGTTCCTGTCAAGACCCCTGAAAAATCTCAAGCACCAGCATTTTCTTCAATTAGTGCTCTGTTTGATAAAAGCCGTTCATCATTTGGTTTTACAGCTGATGCAGCATCATTGGGTTTTGGTCTTGGGTTACGTGCTACAATGCCTCGAATGCCTTCATTTAGGGTAACTTTTTAATCTGTGGATTTTTCTTTTTCATTGCTTGTATTCTTAATATTTCATTTCTAATAATGTTAATTGTATATTATGGGTGCAAATTTCTTCAATGCTATTTGTTAAACAATATAACAAATAGCACTTACATAACACTTATATAACAAAATATTATTTATGCGACATTAAATTGCACAGCTTATTGAAATTTTTATAGGATATAATTTGGGGAGATAATACATTAAAGGTTAATTTTACTATTTATAGTTAAGCTATTTTAAGTTTTTAATTCATTATATTATAAATTTTATCTGTCAGGAATGTCAACATGTTATGCTCAATTATTTTAATAATTTTGTAACCGATAATCTCTTCATTTTTTCTTACATAAGTTATATATATATATATATATATATATATTTGCATTTGAATGCTTTAAAGTCTTTCAGCTTTTTTAACCATTAGAATAAAATCTTTTCAACTTTTTATACTACAATTTCAAAATCTTATTTTAATAAATATGTTAAAGTGTTTGAATTTTGTTTATTTTTAGGTTTTTTTTAATGTTTGGAAAATAAGAAACATTTTTAAATCAACATTTCAAGGCTGCTTCTTTACTAATTTGAAGTCTTATCCATTTATTACTTCTTTACAATTTTTGTTCTCGGGTGACTCGTGTTATATTAGAATTTTAAGTTTATTGGCTGTAAAAATTGTCTTTTTATTTAATTTTTTTTTTTTAAAGTTTTAAAGAAAAATAATAATTATTTTTGGGAATAAAGTTGTATTTTGTTGTGCTATTTTTGTAGTCTGTTTGTGATTTTTTTACTTTCTTACTTTATATTATTTTGGTTGTTCATTTTCCATTTATTAGTGCAGTTGAATATATGAAATTTTTTCTCACCAGTTTAATAGTAGCGCAGCATTCTCCAAACCAGATTGCAACTCAGGCATTGTTGAACAATGGGAGAGTGATGTTATACATCTGCATGCACACCTGTCAGGGTGGATGTTTAGGAGTTTCTCATATTATCTTTCTTGTGACATACAAATACAACCAATAATCTGTGGGAAAAAAAATGTCTTTAAAAGTCAATTAATGCTGTGAATATTACAATCTCTTACAACAGCCTTAGGTCATTAGGCTATCCATTAAAGTCGAAAAGTCTTAACAAGACTGAACTGTTTAATTTTTTTTTAATATTGCTTAAGAGAAAACTGCAAAATATTTACTGAAAAGCTTTAAATCCTCATGGTACACCAAGTATCAGAGCAAAATTATTTTTAAAAAACTTTCAAGTTGTAAGAATTAACTAAATACATTTTTATAAGTTGAATTTTATTGTAGTATAGTGTGTGTAAAAGAAAAATGCCTTAAAATTAAAAAGAAACATCTTTTTTATTGAAGTAGACAAATTTACAATACTTTATTTTGAATCCATGCAAAAAAGAAATTTGAGAAAATGGTTTATTCATTTTCTGCTAGGGAATTTCAGAAGTCATTTAATTTTGAGTTATTTTCTTGTGAATCTAGTTTAATTAATTCTTAAAAAGTTTTAACTTATATGTATTTTAATTTTAGAGAAAAATCATAAAGGCTCCCTCTCCACCACCTTTAGATGATGAAGATAGCAAAAAAGCTGAAGAATCTGGTATCTATCTGAATTATATTCTTTTGTTTATTCATTCATTTTTATTACTAAGAAATTTATTCTTTGACTCTTGTTCGCACTAGATACTGAGAAAACTAATTTAGAATTAGAATCGGATACTGAAAACTCAATTACACCTAAAAGAAGGCGTCTGGTATTTTCCTCCGAAGAAGAGCAAAGCTCCCAAGAAAGTGATAGTGAAAAAGGTAATTCAAGTAAATCTTGCTTTTATGCTTTCAGCTTTATAAAAGTGGAATGTTATAATTATATTGGAAAATTTTTCCTGGCTCTACTATCATTGGTTCTTTATGTATATTAAGTGAATTGTATAGAGCATTGTATCCATTATCTTTTATTTTAATACATATGATAAATAAAAAGCTAGTTTGAAAAAAAAAATTTAATGATTTTTGAACTGTATAAAAGTAACATTTTATCTAAATTTACTTCAGTAAGCTAATTAAAATCACTTAAATAAATTTAAATAAAATATTACAGTTTGTTAGTAACTAAGAACATTGTGTGAATAAACATTAACAAATAAGTATTTTTGAATATTATAAAAATTAGAACTACACATAACTGTTGCATTGTATTGCATTAAAAAAATGCATGATGCCATATGATGAAAGTCTTCATAAGAAAATATTTCTTATTATGTAAAAATATAAAAGCAAAATTTACATTATCTGATTCAAAGAAAGAAATTATTTCCTTTTTTTAAAAAAAAATTCATTGAGCAAATATGCTTTTATTCTACAGGAATGTTTAACTGAAGAGTTTATTTGTATTTTGGTGAAATCATTGTTAGTAATAGGAGTTATTGAAATTATTATACTTTTATAAATATCAGAAAAATATCTTTAAGTTCTACAGATTAGCTAAGAATAGAAATTTTGTTTATTTATAGAGCTTGTCAGTATTTAACATATAAAGAAATTTATTACTCACTTTAAAATTTATTTAATGCTCTCAAGATAAAGAATCCCATTTATTTTTTCATTTTTGAAGTGAAAAGAATCAAGTTTAATAAAAGATCATAGTCACTAACTGTTTACATATTTTAAAGCTTTTTATATTGTGATAAATAAAACTGAATGTTTTAAATGTTTTCAATTACTCTAAAATGTTATTTTAATGTATTGAAGTTTAAATTAATCTTAGATGCCCAGATAAAGTTATTTTGCTGTATGGTGTTATAACATTTTCCACTGATCTGTTATAAATCTGAGAAAGTTTTGTTACTTTATTTATATTATTTCTAGGAATGAAATTTTTCCTAGTCAAATTATGAAAAATTGAAATGAAAATCGAATTTGTTTTATTTTGATCAAAATTTATTTTTGAACATTATTATTTTGTATCATTTATGTACTTATCAACAATTTTTACTCCATTTTTTTGTTTATTTTCATTTTTATAAAACAATTTTTTTTTCCACACATGAAATAGGAATTGCTTATTTCCAAGTTCATTGGTTTCTGAAACATTTGGAAAATAATAACTGCTGCCAATTTTGGGAATTAATTGCATATATGTATAATTTCCAATGAGATGCTCTAAAAAAATGTAAAATATAAGTCACTACCAGAGATAAGCTGATTATTGACAATGTTAGCAAGATTTAGATTGAGATACTAAAGTGCCTGTTGCAACTTTTTGGTTCTACTGCTTTTCTAGTTGTGAAAATTGGCCACACAATGTACAGTTTGATTATTAAGTCTTCCAACCATTTGTTAAAATCATAGATATACGGAATCGTTATATTGATCTTGAAATATAAAAGTTTCTACCCCAGTTTATTTGAAGCTGAATAGTACATGGCTGTGTATTCTTAAAAAGCTTTAAGGAAGAAACAGATTCAATAATATGTACTATTTTTTCCCAAAAAAATATATTCTTGACTTATTTTCTGTCCACTTTTAAAGTAATATAATTCTGTCTGTGATGGCTATTGACAATTAATTTAGGTTCATAAAATCTAAAAAATTTTAGTAACTATCTGATTTCTAATTTGCAAATAAATTTTGCATTTGCATTTTGTAAAATTTGTAGTTACGGAGGGAAAACTTTAATTTTTTAAACAATTTTTTCATTATTAAGGCAATAAATTAATTCAAAAATTAATTATATAATATGAAGATATACTGTGTTTGAATATACAGTATAATTTTAAAATTTTTTCTGTAATATAATTATTTTATGACA
The DNA here is from genome assembly GCA_026290005.1 of Latrodectus geometricus. NCBI lineage: Eukaryota > Metazoa > Arthropoda > Arachnida > Araneae > Theridiidae > Latrodectus > Latrodectus geometricus. The sequence goes on along the minus strand of JAPDSC010082968.1, from coordinate 12,374 downwards.
AAAAAGATAAAAATTTCT
>JAPDSC010082968.1:0-12256 GCA_026290005.1 Latrodectus geometricus | reverse complement strand
TATATATATATATATATATATATATATATATATATATATTAGTCTATGAAAACATATTTAAGAAATTAAATAGAATAATATTGAGTACTTTTCCTGTGTCTAAACACCTTATGGAAAATGTAATTTGGCTTCTTAAATATAAAAAGCATTTTTTCTATACTTTAATTACATTACTATACTATATAATATTTTGTTAATTTTAAATAAATTTTTTGAAATACATGTAGTCAATTCTCCTTTTCTCTCTCTCTCTCTCTCATTTTTCTGGAATGGGTACTGATGTTTATTTAGCATAAAACACCGCTTTAAATTTTTGAGCTTTTGCTTCATAATTTGTATTTACTAATAGCAAAATAATCAAGAAATGTTCAATGTATAATTGTCAGAACCCACTAAAAAAATTTAATATAATTCCAGAAATTTGTTTCATGAGAATCATCACAATTCTAGTAGTATTATAGTGTTTACTAATAATCCGACTTACACTGATAATTTGGAGATCTTGATGCATTATTTATTGTCTAAACATTTGCAGATATATGTAGATATTCTAAATGTAAACATCTGCTTTATGATTTGCTAGAATATAAATCTTATTTTTAAATTAAATAAAAAGCATTAATTAGTAAATATAATGTGAAGTAGTTTTTATATATATGTATAATTTGTATTTCTTAAGAAAAATAATAATTTTTTTGAAATTTAGTACTAAGTTTTTGAATTCAGATCAAATTAGTTTTGCATTTTCCTAGAAGATAAACTTTTTGACTTTTAATTGTATAACATTGGTTTTGACTATCTTTTTTCATAATTTTTTTTAAGACTTGTATAATTTTTTATATTCTGAATATATTATATTACTGTCATAAATTTGATTTCTCTTTTTTGCTATGATTTCATATGATTAAAGTTTTATTTGTAATTTGTTTAATATTTTTAAAGACCCATAAGACAGAATTTGTCTTTTAAAAAAAAGAAATAATACAAAAATGATTTATTTGTGCGTATTTTTCCTTTTATCTTTTGTTCTTCATCTCTTGTATTCATTGAAATGCATTTTTAATCTAAAAACAAATTGGAATTGCATATAACAAAATTGAATTAGTCTTGATTCTCTCTCCCTTACTGCACATGTATATATATCATATGATTTCAGATGAATCTAGTTCAGCAGAAGAAAGCTCTGGTTCTGAAAGTGATTCAGAAGAGTCTGATTTTGCATCTGGTGATAGTGAGGCTGAGTCAGCTGATGAAGAAGTACCCGAGTCTGCCATCAGTGATGAAGATAGTGTACTTGCAACTAAAACCTCAAGCCCTGTTAAAAGAGAAAAATCAGAAATGGAAGATTCTGATTCTGAAGCAGCCAAACTTAATGTGATATCTGCAGAAAAACAAGGGTATGTTTTATTGAATATTATTTATTAAAATATAACAGTACATGTGTGTACATTTTTTTTAAATGGAAATAATTTCTTATGGCATTAATTTTACTGAATGTTGTTTGTAATGTTTAGTTTTCTCCAGGTAGAATTTCTATAGTGTTAATAACATTTCTAAAATATATAGTAAACATTTATTGTACTTTATATGCATATCATCCCTTTGTAGATAAAAAAATATACTCTAGTATTTAAAATAAATTATGAATCTTAATTGTAATCTAAATTTATCTAGTCAATCTGAATTTTCTCCATTTCCTTCCTTACTGTGCATGAGTACAATCTTTATCATACATAATTAGTTCTTCTGGAAAGAAAATGAACCTATTAACTCTTTACTTACTGTGCTAGCAGCCAAACAATTAGCCCTCTGGCCTTCAGTTCAGCAGTTTGTGGACTCAAATCCTACCTTGGACATAGATGTGTTTCAGAATTCACTTTTAATCTGTGGATCTCAGTCTAATTGTTCTTAAGTTTAATTTGCTGCGATTAATTAATTTAATCTCAGTAAGTTGTGTGTAAAAAATGTCCATTAAGCAACAGATATATCTAAAACTATCATAATTTTAGGTTATTTAGTTCTTACTAATGATCTCAAATTAATGATTCAAAATTGATTAAATTAAGAATATTGATTTTAAGAAATTGTTTGAGAAAAATATATTTATCATTGTCATCATTGAAAACTCTTCTCATACTATCTTTACTATATTAATGATATTTAAAACTGTGTAAGTAAAATTCACTTTATCAAGAGAACTGAAAATCAGTCGTCACATTGCTGCTTATAAATTTGAAATATTGTTAGATTTAAACTTATTATATATTAGATGCTTATGGTAGTGAATAATTATTTCAATATGTGACATTCTGGTGAATAATTGTGGCTGACAATCTTATTGAGAAAAAAAGCACCACAGTGTTAAAAATAGAGTTTGTAATTGAATGCAGTATTTGTAATTGCATGTTTTAAATGTAAATGGTGAATTTTTATTTTAATCTTACTCTAAACTTATGTTTTCATGTCATGTTTGCCCTCTTTATAAACAGGAATTGCCTTTTATGTAAATGTGATTCTCTAATATCCTATTTATATGTTTCTGTTGATATTATAATCAACAGTTTATTTTCTAATATTAAATTTTATTCATATTTTTGGTTTCATAGATATCAAATAGGTTTTTTATTTTTTAGAAAAACATCTTTTGAAGGTCTGTTGGAAGAGTCACAAATTAAGAAATCCACTGACAGTTTCACCAGTTGTGATGAGTCTTCCATGGCTGACACTCCAATGGCAACTGTGGAAGAAGTTGAACAAGAAAAAATGGAAGTTAGCGATGAATTGGATGACATGTCTGAAGGTGAGCTACCACCAAGTGACAAAGAAAATGAGGAAATGGTCAAGGTTGATGAAAAAAGTATTGAAGAAATAAATATAACCAAAGAGCCTGAAATTACATCAACAGAGAAATTGGATAATGAAATTTGTGATAGCAGTGAAACAGAGTCTACTACAAGTGATGTTGACTTGAAGAGTGTGGATGAAAAATTTGAAAAAGAAAAAGATGAAATAATTAAAACTGAATCAGCAGCACCTAATGAAAAAGTACAAGATTCTAGTCCAGATTTTAGCCACCGAGAAGCATCTGAAGCACTAATGGAACTTGCATCATTTTATGCTGGTTTTGATCGTCAAGATGTTGTAAAACCAATTGATAATACTAAAAATATAAGTAAAGTAGACATTAAAAAAGAAGTTTTACCAGAAACCAGTATAGAACAAAATGTTGAGCTAAATGAAAGTGTCATAAATGGTGAAATTGATTATGACTCTGAAGCCACTCTATCTGCAGAAGAAACAAAAATATATGAAAACATGAATAGTGAAGAAGAATACATTTGTAGCTTGGAAGAATATGATGGTGATCATGTTAGTCAAATGATTCATGAACATAGTTATTGTGTGCCGAAATTCATAAGGACAACTAAAATTCCTGTGGCAGAACCAACTAAATTAAAACCTACACCTAAGAAACCTGATAAGAATGTTAAGAAAACTGTAACAATACCACAATCTTGTGATCATGAATATACAAAAATGCGTGCTGTTACTCCACCATTTGTAAAACCTGAATCACCTGTAAAAGTTACACCTAAACGAAAGACTAAAATTAAACGTAAACGGCGTTATAGTCGAGCAAGTTACAAAGAGAATTATGAAGAAATTAAACCTCCAGCTGATCCACCATCTTCTTACACAGGTTTTACTTTCTCTAAACGAAGTGTCATTGAAGAAATGTGTGTGTTATATGAATTTTTGAAAAATGGTCTTGATCAAGAAGACACTGTGTATTTACAAAAAAGCTATGATGCTTTACTCCAAGATGATGCACAAGGATTTTGGTTGAATGATACACATTGGGTTGATTATCCTGATATCCTTTTCTTAAATTTCCTTGTTTTTATGTTTTATAAATTTATTATAGAACAAAACTTTTATAATGGTTTTGTATTAAATGTTTTCGTTTTTAACATCTGTTTTCTTTTTTATACACAAAAGAAAGACTTTTGGCAGTTAAAAAATAAAATTGCATTTAGAAAAACATTATTGCTGATTTCTATACTTTCATTTGTATTTGATAATAATTTTACTTTCAGCCAATTGAATGTGCCTGTATTTAAGTTTTAATAAAAATTCCATACTCAAATTTACCTCAAATAAATTCAATATTTCTTTAAAAGTCATTTAAGTGTTTTCAGGATTTCCTTGAAATGTTAGTAATGTATCCTTATTCCAAATTTACACATCTGTATTGATCCACTAACTATTCATTCTTCTACTTCAATTTATGCATTTTTTATAAGAATACTACAATACTTATTTATCATGAGTTAACAAATACTTTACTTTTGAATTTAAAAAAAAAAAAAAAAAATTCAACATTTTAAAAATATTAAGGCAATCTTTTACTCTTTACGAAACTTTCTTTGCTTAGCTCTGCAAACTAATATATTATTTAAAAATAAAGAAAAAATTCAACTAATTAGTTAGTTAAATTTGATTTGCTTAATCTGTCTTTTTTTTTTTTTTTTTAATCTCAAAATTATTTTGATATTAGTACTTGGTTTATAACCAAATATTATGTTCTTATTTACAAATAGTTTTGCTTTAAGAGAGGTCCTTCTACTACCCTTCCAAATCCCTAGACTTACATTGCAAAATTTTTAACTGAAGGAAGGTTATCTGAAAGTCCCTCCCCATTCAAACCACAATCCCATAGTATTAAATTCCTGTCTTAAAAGTAGCATAACATGTGATATGGATTATATTATGAGGTATATATGCTTTTCATAATTGAACATGTGATTTTAGACTTATAAATTTTTTTGTTCTGTATAAAGGTGCTGTTTGTCAGCTGTCTTTTAAAGTCAAATTGTGTTCAATCAGAATTAATGTATGAAAAAAATGTCTAACTTTAATTAAACCTTTTAAACATTTATTGTAATTGTTTATTTTGATAAACTGTAAGTATGATTTGTGTTTTTTTATAATTATTTCCAAAAGCATTATAGCACCACTTTATCTTAGTAAACTTTATTTTTTACACTTTATTTGTTATTAACTCTTCATTGCATTCAACACAATCTATATTATAAGGTTTTTTTTTTTTTTTGTGATGTAACTTTGTGGAAAATGCTTTTTTTGATGATAGAGGTTATATGTGAAACTTTGATAAATCACATATCACTTCATATAAAGTTACAAATTGTATCAATATCATGCCTTGTAATCATTCTATTTTGTTTTTCTTTTTAATCTACATTTTTACTGTCTAAAAATAAATTGCTGTCCATGGTAAATGCAACACCTTGAAGGAAGCCTGCAAATAACTTGAAATTTACAACATGCATTAGCGGAGGGAGATGTGCATCTACCAGAAATTCTAATCATTTGTATATCACAAACACCTATACTTAAGGCTTGGAAATTCTGACAATTTCAAGTTTGGCAATTGGGTTTTCCTTTTTTTTTTTTTTATTTTTTTTTTTTTCTTTTTAGATAATTTATTTAATTTGCTTAATCTTTTTTTTTTTTTTTTTTAATAATTATATCTTGTAGAAAACAACAACCATTTTTTAATCAAGTATCTGATTTCAACTGAGGAAGGATATTGTCCTACCAAGATTGTGGATTATCTTTCCGGGAAATCAGTAGTTGTGTTTGGACAAAACCGAAAAACTGTAATCCGAATAGGTGATTGTTGGTCGCAGGAAGGTACTATAGACCAACGTGTTTGATCACATCCACCACTATGCACCACTTCATGTGATGACCGGCAAATTATGTACATCCCAATGACTGATCACTCATCCACATCCCAAACTATAGCACAGCACATTCAGTCTATAATGCATCATCCAGTATCTGTGCATACCATTTGATGCCATTTACATCAGTGTAGTCAGCTTGCAAGGCGTCCATTACTTCATCTACCCTTGATGCAGAACCACTGGTGTCTCCGCTGCCAATGGTGCAATTAAAGAATAATGTAGATGGCAGAATGGAATGAAATTGTCTTTAATGATGAGTCATGCTTCTGTCTGCAACACCACAATTATCGTATTCGAGTCTGGTGATACTGTGGAGAGAATGTTGAACAGCTATGTTATGCACCGCCACACTGGTCCTGCACTGGGTATTATGGTATGGGGCAATATTTGGTATCACTATCACACTCCTCAGGTATGCATTGCCAGTGCTTCATATCCAAGGTGCCTTCGAAGCTTGCCCGCAACCATATTTCAACATAATAATGTGTGTCCATACATGGCTTACATTGTACAAGGGTTCTTCATCAATCGCCTGGTTCAATTGCTTCCCTAGCTGGCTCACTCTCCTGATCTGTCACTGAAAGAAAACATGGTCTAAGGTTGCTTAACAACTGACCTAGATTATATCCCCAGCTGCCACAATGATGGCAACTGTGGAAGCTGCTTGGTCTTCTGTACCCCAAGAACACATCCAAAGTCTCTTTGAATCAATGCCAAGACGTGTGGCAGCTGTGATCTCCAACAATGGCGGCTACTGAGTTTGGCAGGAACTACACTTCACAGAAATCTATAAATTTAATCATTTAATACTTGGTCTACATGTTAAATACAAAATAAATGTTTATGTGATATCTCTTTTCTTTCTTGGTGTTGCAATTTGTGTTGGCAGCATTATATTAATAAATATTTAGTCTATTTAGTTTTTTTTTTTTTTTTTTTTTTCTTTTTATCAGTGTCTTCTTAATGTTAACATATTTTAAATTTTGAAGAAAATTATAATTTGCTTCTAATGATTACTCCATATGTAATTGTTTGTATTATTTATTAATGTATCTTTCATCACATTTACAAAATAAAGTTCCCATTATAACATTTTATAAAATTGTAAACCATCAAATATAATCTTAAGATATTAAGTCCATTCATATCCAATTAAGTTTTATTATTCAATCATTATGTTTATTACTTATATTTTTATTAAGTTTATAGTCAGAGCTATGTAGTTGATTTAAAAAGTGCTGTTAAATTTTTAGTGGTGCAATTTTCATATTTTATTAGTAAAGTTTTGTAATTTTCAGTCTCTTGATATTGGTATAATTTGTAATAAATTAACTTGCAGAAATCATAAGCTAATTTACAAAAAGGAATGCCATACTATTGATACTAATTTGTTTCAAGAAATATAATTTTATGAGATTGCAAAATTTGAATATTATTTAAAGTTTTTATTTTATTCAAATTCAAAGTTTATGAAATTTATATATAATTTTATAATTATCTATTGAAACTTGAAAGTCAGTATTAGTATTGAATTCCATGTCTTGATTGGTGTAACTGTGAAATCTCCTTCTTAAAAAATTTTAGCATTTTTCTTCCAGATTAGAAATTTTAAATAGGATATCAAAATTTTAAGTAGTAATTGCTTTAAAAGCTCTGATTTAAAAATTATAAATTTGTGATCAATTTAAATATTTGTCTATATATTAAAAACTTTGAATTTTGTCATAAAAACTCATTAAACCTGATGTGGTGAAATGTTTGTTTCATTTATTAACAGCTATGTATACTGTATTAGAAACAGAATAATATTGGAAGTTCTACATCACTTTTCAGTATTATTCTGTTTCTAATAATTCATCTACAAGTAGTTACAAAATATATTAATTTGTAAAATTAAAAAGAAAATTTCTACTTATATGTTTCCAGTATTACATTATGTAACTTACAAAATGTTATTATTTTCACATTTTTCATTGTAAAAGTCATTTTAATGAAATCTTAACTTATTTTTAACTAATTCTTTTTTATGTAAATTTCTTAGTTTAATTAACATTTTATTGGTGTTTTCTTTTTTTTTTTTTTTTTTTTATATATATATATATATATATATATGCAATGAAGAATATTTACTGAGAGTACAGAAGTTAGAGCTAAAAATTTTATTCCTCAAATTGTTAAGGCAAATATTACTTTCTTTGCACTATTAAATCTCTTTTAGTCACTTTGGTTTCAAACTTTTCTTTAACTATACACCAACTGAAAATCTGCATTGATATTAAAAGGAAATCTAACTATTATGTGAATTTATATTTATATAACATTTTATGTTTTATTTATGTTTTTTCAAAACAAAACTTAAAGTGAAAAAAGAATTTTTCTTAATTATTTTATAGTTATAAAAAATGTAAAAAATTTTCAATTGATTTGCTATTAGTTTTATTATTTATTTTTATTTCAACAACAAATTTAAGCATTTAAATATATAAAGTATTATGATATAATAAATGAAGTATTTATAATCAAAAATAAGAAATATTTTGAATTTAATTTTTTATACTATTTTAGAATTTCTTTCTCCTTATTTAAACATTTTATTTTTAGTTAAAGTTAAATATTCTGTTTTTCTTAACGTTTTTGTACCTAGCATTCCAACTCCTCCAAAGAAAAAGAAAAAAGATGAAAGTACCAGAACTCATCTCTCTGGTTGTGCTAGATGTGAAGGCTATTACAAAATAGATGTAAAAGAGAAGGCTGTCTATAATCATGGAGCAATGTCAAGCTTAGAAATGGATGGTGAATTAGTAAGTTAAATTATACTAAGCAGCTTTTGAAAATTGAAGAATTTTTTGTAATTCATAGAAACAATGAACTATTTTAAATATTGCATGCATATATATATAGTTAAGAGCTTCAATATAAGATTTGTAAATGAAGTGAACTGTACATAATCTAATATTTTAGGAAGACCCAGAATTAAAGTATTTAACTGTTAATTTTTAAAAATCCAATATCTAGAAAACTGAAACATTAAACCTAAATTTGGATTTGGTTTTAGAAGTATTAAAAATATCCTTAGATATAATGATGACAAGTTTTTATTTTTGAGTTGATAATGTTCTCAATAATTGCACTAGATATTTTGTTTCATTATCTCTGAAAGATATGAATGCAATAAATTTTTTATGTATGACTGGTTTAATAAAGGAATTAGATAAAATTTTCAATGAACATTGACATCTTCAAGAATTTATTTTACAAAATCTATAAGAAGCTAAGATGTTTGTAGTGATTTGTAATCCATTTTGTTTCGAATGAATTTGTGTGAAAAAAAATTATTTTCAAGTTGCAAATAAATTGCCAGTTTTCATTCTATATTTTGAAAATTGTTTTTAAAAAAATGTTATTTCTAAAGGACTGATATAATTTTTCCCAATTGTTGATTGCAATTAGTAATTTAAATATACCTTTTAGTATCTTGAAAATTATTTTGTGAAGGATGTGTTTACTAAATTGAATCTTTTTGAAATAGCTACTAACTTGCATTTTATAAATATGTATTTAATATAATTATCTATTGTTAAATGTATACACACAATGTTAATGAAAAACATTAATATGTTACATTTTTTCAAAAAAAGAATTTTATTTTTAAGATATAACAAGTATCCTATTTCTGTTTTAATTTCTGTCATTTAACCAATATTTTCTAGTTTATAGTGGGACAATGTGTTTTGATTAATAGCAGAATATAAAATATTTTCTGGCAAAATTTTCAAATATTTTCTTTTCTTGTTTGTTTAGGACCCTGCAAATAAAGCTAAAACAACTGCTCAATCAAATAGGGAGGCTAGATCAAATCAAAGGCGTTTACTAACATCATTTGGGGAAGCTGATTTTTATAGTGATCTTCTGAAATTTAATCAGTTAAAGGTAAGTAATTGTTAAACTAGGTTTTTGTTTATTTATTTATAAATATTTTTTTGTTAACCATAAAAAAGTAAAGAAATGAAATTTAAGCTTTTAAAAAATAAATGTGACAATTATTAATAATATTATTTGCTATAAAATTTCCTTCATGCAAATAATGCATTGAATAAAAGTTTTTATAGTATGAATACAGATTTTTTGCATTTAAACTTATCTTCATAAAAGTTCAAGGTTAATTATCTCAAGTAGCAAGTTTTATATTCTAATAACTTCCTAAATATTTTATAGAAATCTGGTATAATAAGTATTTTCTGTATCTATACCTGGCTATAAAAAATTTAAAAAGTTTTTAATTTTAATGCTATTAATGTGTTTTTAATAAATCCAGAAATATATTTCTTGAATTTGAACATTACACTTAGTTTATAGAAATAAATTCTTATTCTGTGTATCTGCCTATTTTTTGTCCAGGGTTAAATTGTGAATAGTGACAAAAAAAAAAGTTAAGATTTTGATTTCTGACTAAGTTAAAATAAAATTTGCATTTCATTTCAAGATTTTAGTTGCAATAATTATTAATTTAAGTTGTAGTTAATCCTAATTTTAATGCCATGTTAAGTTGTTTATGTTGTGAAACACAATATTTTGAAACTGCTCATTTCAAGAACAGGGAAGTGTTATTCTCTCCTGTTATCTTCAAAAATGTATGTGCAAGTGCTTTAGTGGTAAAACATGTACAGCATTTGATATGTTTGATATTCTTTATACTTTCCTTCATTTGAATTTAAAAATGTGTATACATGCTGACAGTTACCATTTCTTTTTTATTTTTGAAAAAATATTGTTTTTGATCTTTGAAGCATATGTGCTTATATTTTTCTCATGATATCAATTATAGGAAGTGCATGGAAACATGACCCCTCAGGGGGTTTACTTTCTTTAAGTAAACACGGGTATCACAATCCCGAGGTACCCCAGTGATCTGTCCTCTACTTTCATTTCTTCTCCTATTCTTCCTTGCTTTTTCTTTCTTTTCTCCCTCATTGTGGTTGCCTTGTAAAAGGTTGAGGGCTCCCCTTGAGCAGCTATCGCCGCCCTGTTGCTAATAGCTTCTCCTGGGGACTAAATCACCTACGTGTTTGCCGTGCGTGGAGACCCGTGTCCCTGGAAAGGAGGGTCCTGGTAATTGAGGCTCCCAGAGACCAACACATTACTTTGGCCTCTGCTTCAGGTAAACGGGAGGTGTGTTGTGGTCCTCAACTCATCAATCGGCTTGAATGGACCAAGCGATCATATATCTGCTGAGTGACTCGATAAGGGTGGAGGCCACTTCAGAGGTGTATTGAAAGCGTATAGGGCCTGACTAGCACTGTTGCAGTTATCCTGCATCCCCTTGTTGGGCTCCGTGGTAGGTGGTGCGTTTGGACCCTGAATTAATTCAAATTTCTTATGGAATATTCTTCTAATTCTTTACTCCCTATAGAGCAACAAATGATATGTGATCAGAAATATTTTGTCATTAAAAGAACTGAGGGCAATTTTGATAACGTTTCTCCTTTCTTAATAAATAAAAGTCTTATTGCTACAGTTGGAAATATCAAAAATGTTCGCAAGATGAAATCCGGTGATCTCTTGATAGAAGTTTCATCAGTTAAACAGGCCGAAACCATTCTAAAACTGAAATGTCTTGGTAACATTGATGTTATCGTATCTGCCCATACTAGGTTAAATTCTACACGTGGAGTGATTTCAGCTGATGATTTGTTTAATGTTTCAGAGGAGGAAATTTTAAATAATCTCGTTGACCAAAAAGTTTGTCACGTACAACGCATTACAGTTAGGAGAGAGGGCACAATTATGAAAACTAAACACCTCATACTCACATTTGCAACACCTACACTACCTCAGTCTATTAAAGCTGGTTACCTAAATTGTAGTATTCGACCATATATCCCAAACCCTTTGCGTTGCTTTAAGTGTCAACGCTTTGGACATGGGAAAAATACTTGTAGGGGAACCTTAACTTGTGCTAGATGTGCTTCCGTTGGACATGACAACAATACATGTCAATTACCAGAAAAATGTGTCAATTGCAGTGGTGAACATCCCTCTTACTCCCGGTTGTGCCCAACATGGATATTAGAAAAGGAAATTACAACTGTAAAAATAAAACAAAACTTATCTTACCCCGAAGCAAGGCGTGTAGTGTCATCCCGTACCCCTCAACAAGGTATTAGTTATTCACAAGCTGTCAAAAAAGTTGTGAAATCCTGTGGTACCCAAACACATTGTGTAAGTCTTCCAATTCCAAAACTATCCTCAAATATTTTTAATACTAATGTTTCTCCCATTCTAAAACATATTTCTCCAAAGTCTTTCGCAAAATCAAAATCCCAAAGATCCCAAAAATTGAAGCAAGCAAAAGAGTCCCACAAGTCACCTTTTATAAGTAAAAGAACTATAACTTCTTCCAAAAAAGGTGCAGTGAAGTTAGATCCTTCAGATGATGAAACACTCCAAAGTGAAGATTCATCTGAATCCCAGATGGCTTGTTCCGA
>JAPDSC010082966.1:0-10777 GCA_026290005.1 Latrodectus geometricus | reverse complement strand
TTAATTATAATCTTTCATTGATTAAAAATTCCGGAATATGCATTCTATGCCATTCGCATATCGAATTATTAATCAATCTAGTTTCTCGAGAAAAAAGTAAGAAATTCTGCAACCTTGACTTTCATAGAATAAAGTCAATGTTCCTTGACAGTAATCGACAAGAAAGCTTGAACTATTTTACGATTGTAAGTGTCTGAGACTACTTAGTAATAAAAGCAAGAAAAGATGTAAATGGCATTTATTAGCTTATTTTGAAATATTTTCTTTGATGTTTCTAACAAAAGAAAATTTAGATTTTTCGAGTAAATTGAATTGCGAATGTAAACAAAACAAGATTGTTCTATTCCATTACTTTCTCGCAATGTATATGCAATTCTTGCTGATCGAATGCTTGCCATGTTTTTGACATGATTCACTAAAAGCAGCATTATGGTTTGGCTACAACAAGTTTTTAAATGATTTTTAGATAGATCACTATCAGTATAATAAATACGCAATAAACATTAACAAACTTAAATTAGCAAACAATAATAAACTTCAGAAAATTTTTGTTTGCAGGTAATGTTTTTAGTTAATAATTTTTCTTCCAAATTTACCAAATCGATATTTATCATTAAATTGTTCGGTAATGACGGAAACAAATTTCAACACATTTTCAAAGAATGAATGTAACGCACAATTATTTTTAGAAAAACAATCATTCCAGAGATTTTCTTACAAAGAAATACTTTAATACATTCATTATAATAGATTTAAATTAAAAAAATAAATAAAATATAAGTTAATTTAAAATGTGGGGAATATGTATGCAAATTTTATGAGCAATAAGCCTTACAACGACTTCATAATTTTGTAATCAATTCCATTAAACTAAGCTTCTCTTTGGATTGTTAATTTTGGTGCACTAGCGCATATTTTGGTGCTACTGAGACTTGGCACCCTTATAGTGAAAGAATAATAACTAAGAAAGATTCATTAAAATAATGTAACAAAGTAACAGTGATTTAAATTGATTAAATCTTTAATTAGGACATGTACGTAAAACAACCATTGATCTACGATAAGATTAACTTTCAAATTAAAAATATCAGAATATTAAAAATTGCTTTTCAAGAGAAAAAAGGTATAATAATTGTATCAAGCAAAAAAAACTAGCTTTCTTGAAATAAGGCTGTTAATTATCCATAAATATAAAAGTCTCTTTCGAAATAAAATGAGATTCATTATTGTAGAAGATTTCCTAAATTGTTAATAACAACACAGTGGTTTATCGAAAGTCGAGATTAAGTCTAACTTCCTTGAATCCACATAAATTTCAATCCGAAATTAAATAGCAGCACCTACTTAAATAATCCATTCGATCAAAAGTATAAATATTTTGCATTATTTTTATTTTTGTAAAATTGATTTTCAATACTGGAAGATTAATATTTAATCTGCTTGCAGATTAATATTGAAATTTTTTATATATTACTACGCTATAAATATTGAAATTTTTTTAGTTTGTTTGTACAAAAATAATTATCAATAGGATTTTAAATAAACCGTTGATAAATGTGAAATTGAAGCATATAGGAACATATTAAAATTGAAGTTTGATTTTCTAATAATCTTATATCCTAAAAATATTAATGGTTCTGTATCTGTTAAATGCATTGATAAAATAAAATTTAAGAGCTATAATTGTTTGCATTGTTTTTAAGTTAGCTGCACAGTTGACAAATGATAAAAAATATGTGCATATTATATTTATTGATTTAAAATAGGCTATCTTCACACTTTTAATTCTAGCATTCATATATGTGGGTGGGATCAAATTAATATTTTTCTTTAATCCGAAACACATTTTACTAAACGTAATTAGCAACTTGATTGTAACATAGCTAGTTGTTTGATTGAAATAGAATTATCGATTTTATGGGAATAAATATGATTAGAATAGCAATAGATTTTTAGAATAAATAACTATTCTTAATTATTGGTGCTGCCATCTTCCAATAGAAGTTGGTACTTTGAAATTAAATAAAAAAATCTTCATTTATTTTTGAGAATAATAACGCTTTGTTAAAAAGATAAGTACATAATAATTAAGAAAAATATAAGAATTTATTTTTGTGGTACATTTTCATTGAGAATCATTGATTCATTTGTAACACACAAGCTAGTTTTTTAATTATACTATATTCAAAGAATTTTAAGAACTTGCATAACATTTGCCATTCTGTTTAAACACAAAAAGTATAACTCTTCTCTTTTAACTTTCTTAAAAATAGTATATAATTTTAAATATATTAAATAAAAATATATAGATATTTTTAAGTAAGCTTTAACAGTATATAATTTGAAACATTTTAAATAAAAGTATACGAATATATTAAAGTAAGCTCATTTTTTTATTCTTACGATATTAAAACATTTACACTTTTCCACGTTTTTTCGAATTTATTTTTCAATTAATTTTTTTATTGAAATTAGTTTTATTATTTTCGTTTGAATAATTTTTTGATGAAATAAATTTATTGGTATTTATTTTGAATCATATTTTTAAAGCAATTAGATGCAGCTTAATTTAAAATAATATCAATAATCCAGCTTAATAGGAAATTTTAAATCAGAAATTATTAAAGCACTTATTTTACAGAATATTATATAGAAAAGTTCTGCAAAATATTACTTAAAAATTTCTAAAAAAAAAAAAAAAAAAAAAAAAAAAAATGTATATACACGAAACAAATTTAAAACTGACTTTTTCTAAATAAAGAAGAAAAGCAAATTGAAATATTTCTTATAGAAATGAAATATATTTTCCCACCATAATAAAATTATAAAACAATTTTTCTAAACAATAGTAATTTCAAAAATACTTTATGTCTAAAATTACATTGATTGATAGTTCCCCTCCCCCTAGACTTTATGTTTTCAAAAGAAAATGTTAAAACAAAAAGTTAATAAATACTGTTGAAATAGTTTTCCCTAAATTCTATCAATGTTTAAAATTTACTTAGCATCACCACATTATTTCTTCGTACATCTTTATCAAAAATAAAACACTTGTTTCTGTAAAAATATATATATATTTTAAAGTAAATTATCAAACAGTTAATTTATGTGATGAGCATATTAAAACATAATATAGTACAAATCCATGTTGAATTAATCATATTATATGTTTTATAGCAAAAAACTATCAATAAATTTAATTATAATAAATAATTAATAAAGTCTTTTGTACTGTTTACGTAATATACAAAAATCATTATTTGTAATTTTTCAGTCATTTACAATGCAATTTCGATTATTTGACAAATTAAAACCTTATCCTCTTTATGAACCTTTGTTTAAGTGTTTTCAACAATCAGAAAATCATCCGATTGCAATTATTTAGTCTTATTTGCAAATTATTCATATGATACATAGTTCAAATAAATAATAGAAACAAATACATGCACGAATGTATTTGCTCGAATGTAATCCTCGTTATAATCTAGGCGTCCGAAGTAATCCCAATAAAAATTGGGCGAATGTTAAGACAAAGAAAAACATAAAAATGTCTATAGTGACTTACATAAACAAGTGAAACAAAACATTAGTAGAAGTAAATAAAATAGCATTAATCCAATTGATATTAGATTAATAAAAAATATTTCTGGCCACGCTCACAAATTATGAGCCAGATTTGAATATATTTACTTTATAATAATATATTTTAAAATGATGTTTACGTTATGTATATTTGAATTTATTTCCTGTGATGTATTCACATATAAGCGTATGTTTGGAGCCTGATTATTTTTCTATGAAGAATAATGCAACTTGAGTACAATTTTGAATTAATTTATTAATGAATTATTAGCTTATTAAAAGTAATAAATTATTTATTAACATTACAATTCCTTTATTTTTCCCGATTTTTTCTCTGTAGCTTTAATAAAAAGAAAAGCTGTATCACAAAACCAATAAGTGATACGTATTCGAATAAACTTTTTATAAGAATTTCTGTGAAATGAAGTATTTTTAGAATCACTAATCTTTAAGGTTTGTCTCTTGTAATTTTTCTGAATAACACAATTTGTAATGCATAGTGCTTATTTCATAACAAATATAAAGATCTATCCAGGTTAATTTAATTATGTAAAAAAAAAAAAAGAGCAGAGGAAGATATTCATCATATATTTATCATAATTTCATTTTTGTACTTCTTTTTATATACTTCTTGTATGCCCTTAGTATTTTTTTTAAACTTCCATTTTAAATTTCTCTTTATTTCCACCTTTTACTAATAGTAAAACATTCATTAATACAGAATTTTAAAATATGAAGAATTATTTATTTCTATTGAAAATTCGTTGTTATGAAATTTTTTTACTATAAAATTCGTTCGTACAAAAATGCTCTGCCCTTTAAGACTAAGAAATTTTTATTTATTCTATTGATAACTAATTCATTTGTACTATTTTAATTATATTTGATAGCGTGATTAATGTGAGGAAATTTATGAATTTAATACATGTTTTCATAGAAGTGCAGTTTTGTGCCTTGCAAGTTAAATTATACAACAATAAAAACGTTGCTGTATTAGAATATCTAATAACATTTGTGTGTTGAAGAATTGCATAATTATAAGCTGATTTATTAAGTCATGACAATTTCAAGGATAAAAGAAGTTTTAAAGATTGTTTTAAGTCATCTTTTTCTTTAAAAAAAACATAAAAATTACGTCATAAAACCAAACAACATAGCTGTAAATAACTCTTAAAATTAAGATAAGCAACAATGTTCACCTTGCTTGTTTTACTTTAATTATTTTCATTTCTTCAGTTTAGATAAAAAATGTTTTTGGAAGTACATTTTATAATTCGTTCATACATTATTACAACTATATCATTTTAATAGCTTAAGCAAAAACAAGAAAATAAGTTACCTTTTATTTTGAGCTTTTATCAAATGAATTTCTTCTGCATTGTATTCTAACAAAGTCTGCTTATCTTTATGACAATGAACCCTTAATTGCCCAACTTTTTCATTTGTTTCATTATATTCTTCATAGATTGGTTTGAAAACTTAATGTATGAAAATCACACAATGGAGAGATTTCCAAAATATTCGTAACACAACGTTAATATTATAAATATAAAAAATTCCATTCACGTGAACTTGAGTTGAAAGATAATTTTTTTGGATCTGATTAGATAAATTATCCCGTACAATGATAATATAGAAAATTAATGACGTGTAGCTTAGCTTTCATAACTCCATTGGTCAGATTAATCTTTTATTAAAAGTACTGAGTGATTAAAACTGCTGCATTTTCACTTTTGAGTTTAAAATTTTGTGAAAAATAAAAATAATAAAATAAAAAAGAATAATGATATTTCTCAAAAAACGTAAGCAATTTTTATAATTTGCGATAATGTTCAATGATGCAGTTGTGTTAAAAACAGCCAAGAATGCAATCTTCCACTGGGTTACATTCCAATAATTACTATTAAATCGTGACACAACTATTATTTTCAGATGCATATGAATATAATTTTTTTTGCATACAATTATTTGTTAAGAATCTTTAGAATATCCCTGTTTTTTCTATCAATGATGCAATTCTCGTCTTTTTTGTGGTGTTGACATTTCACATTTATCTTAAATGAAAAGCTTATCGCTAATAATTTATTTACAGCTTAAATTTCATTTAAATGAATCACGCAAGATATTTTATATTTTCCATTGCCACAGATTAAAGTAGTGTACTAAGAGTAAACATAGAGTGACAAACAAAATCAAACATTCATGTTGATATATACATAAATAAAAAATAATTGAAATATGCTCTCTTATAAAATTAAAAACTTTATAACATGCAATTAAATAATTTTGATCATAAATACATTTTGTTATAAAAATGAACCAATAATTTTTTAATATATTAATTTTTCATTTTATTATAAGAATTTGCCATGAATAGAATGTAGCTACACTCCGTAATTGGGAGAGTGACCACATTCTCCCTCACTGGGCTGTTGGAGTCAGTAGGTTGGGGAAGTGTCCACTTAAATTTGGAACGTCCTTTCTTTGGTAAGTCCTTTGGAAAAATCCTTCCGCTGACGGTGGGTTGTCCCAACACCCCCTATTCTAGGGGTGTTGGTTGTCCACACCCCGCCGTCAACGGAAGTTTGTGTATGCGGAAGGAAGTGGTATAGATTAGAAGATGGGTATGGGGAGAAAACTCAGGTGCCCCTACATTACCTGACCGTGGTTCAAAATTACGAGGCTTGGTGATGGGCAGTATGCTAACCCATTAGCCTTAAAGTGTATTCTGTGGTTCGCCTGCACTTCTGTGTATGTATTTAGTTACACTGCATAATTTGTACACAATTAATGTTTAAAAGAAAAATATTGGACAGCAAAATTTTGCTATACGAATGCCAAATGCAAACACAAATAAAATTGATAATTTATAAAATTGTATGTTTATGTGTGTGTGTAAAGTTCATAAATTTTAGTTTTTTTATAACAATTTTTTTTTTTGAAACTTTCGCTAAAATTTTGCAGTACATGTGTATAGTACAGTTCACGCAAATCCCGCCAAATTGATACTAAATCGTTTCATAATGATTCCATTAATGCACATACGACTACTATAAGAGCACAGCTTATTAAAAAAAATACCTAAATATAAAGGTACTATAAATTCATTATTTTAATTACTACAAACAAAAAAGCTAGTTAAATGAAAAACCCAAAAGTATAACATTTTATTGGCGGACAGTTGTATTGGTAAATAGCTTACTATTATTGGTGAAAAATCATACTGTTTGGCGACATTTTTTCCTGGTCGAAAATATTTTACACTTGAGCTGTTTTTGATTAAATCAAAGTTGAAATGGAATTTGACAGTGTTATGACAGAATATTTACAAACAGGTGAAAAATATTCCCTTCAATGTGAATTCCTTTAGTTTCCTTTGTGTGAATTTCTGAAAGTTATATAAAATCAAGATTATGTGTAAATACGAAAGATCTCATTTTGAAATTCAAAATTCTTTCAAAAAGAAATTTTCTCCCAAAATTAAATGAATTTTGCTACAACAAGTTATGATTTAATTAAATTTATTATAACAATATAAAGTAACAATTTTTGCTAATTAAATAGCAATGTTAAATTAGTAACAAAATTGCGGGGTTTTTTTTTTTTTTTTTTTTTTTTTTTTTTTTTTTTTTTTTTAAATAACGTTACAATGAATTAATTACAAAAATAGCCTTTTCTTAATCAAGAAATTATTTTTACTGAAATACAAGCATTGCGAAATGTTATTTCTATTCCATATAATATAACAAATCGTGTAATATTTTAACCGGTTTTCGTATTATAATATAGAACTACACAACACTGATGATGATATAATACACATTAATAAATATGGTGTAATAGTTGTTTATTAAATATGCTATTTTATATTTTATCGTTAAAGTGGAAAATCCGTTATTTCTGAAAATAACTAGATATTTCACGAAATAATTATGCAAAGTCAGTTAAAGTGTATAAAATTACTAAATTCTACGATTTTACTAGCTATCCTACACAGTCAGAAATTCTTTGAACAGGTTTTAGCTGCTTTCAGTCAGTTTGAACCTCTTATAGCTGCTTTGTAAGGGCGTGTGTATACACTTCATTCCATTGCTTAGAATTAATTTCCATTAATGAAGTTCCGTATATTGACACTATGTTTCAATCTGTCGCATCATCTCAAATTTGGCACCGGACGTGAATTTTATTATCTTTATTCTTCGCTATAAAAAAAAGTAGCAAAATTTTCGTTTTTAAATACTGTCATTGATAAACTCTTTAATTTATATTCTTCACAATTTAACTGCATTCTTATCGATTAACACAAAATTTTAAAAAATCAACTAGTAATTTAACATTAAATCCAAAAACAATCTGAAACAAAAAAATAACAGTTACTTGCAATAATTGCATTAAGAAAAAAAATTCCAAAAGTCCTTTGCTGGTTGCCAAGAGATATATTATGCTGTCAACTTTGAAAATAAAATATAAATAATATGTGGCTCAAAAATAGGTAAATTCCACTGCCTTGATAAAAAGATAAAATTTTTAATATTATGATTAATGAAAAACATTTTATTGTATAGGTCATGAGGAATTTAAAAAAAAAAAAAAAAATGTGTGCTTGTGTTTAATAATGTGAACACGTCTGTATATATTCTTTATAAAAAAGGGGATTTTATATGAAATACACGTAGACAGTTGTTTTCTTTTCGCTTATTGCAAAAAATAAGTTTTAGCTGAAAAGAAAAAAATTTAATAATGCATTTATTATTTGTAATTAAATATGCACAATATCAATTGTTCTCAACTTTATCATTTTTAAATTTTGCTTTATTTACATATAAATTTATTGTGTTTGCCAAAACTTTTTCTTGAAACTTGCTTTAAAAATCTTAACACATGTTTGTGCAAAACTATTTTAAATATATTTAAAATTGAATTAAAGGTGTATTAGAGTTCGCTGTAATAAAAGAATTTCTTCAATCCCATGGGTTCTTGGTATAACAAGATTTTTTTTATTTAAATGTTTACAAGCTTCTCTGTAAAGATTAAAAAAACACTGTTTATACTTCATTGCTTTCGCACGTGTTCAAGAGGCAGTAAATATGGAAATGTTGCTCGACGCCATAATTTTTCACGTGATATTTCTTTCAAAAGCAAAGCCGTCGTTTTTTATTTTATTTCCTTCTCAGTTCCGTTAACGCTTCTTTGTTAGTGCTCAAAGGAAAGAGCAGAAACTTGTTACATTCCAAGGTTATTTAACGTGCTATTTTCTGAATATTTAAATTTCTGGAATTAAAGTTGTCCTTGACGGTATCGTGACCACTTAGCGACGCTGCAATATTTTTTTATTATTAATGCTGCACTATTTTTTTGTTTTAACTTAATTTCCCTTTCAAAATTTCGAGAATTCTTTTTAATTTCTCTGTTTTAAAATTTGAAGTGGAAAAATATGTTATGCTCTCCTTTCTGATATAAATTGCTCTTACTTTACCTTTTTGCTTATGAATTTTCATGAATTTTTTATTCCATTAATATTTTTGTTTTTCTTCTGCATTTTTTTAGTGGGGGGGGGGCTCTGGCAGGAATAATTTATTGAAAGGAATTTTTTAGAACATACTACATTTACAACAATTGATAAAATAAATGTACATAACACCTTTTATTTTATTTTCTTACATTATACACTACTGGCCATTAAAATTGTTACACTAGGAAGAAATGCAGATAAAAAAATTATATTTATTGGACAAATATATTATACTAGAAATAACAAATGATTAAATTTTCAAAAAATTTGGCTGGATAGATCCTGAGAAATAAGTACCCAGAACAACCACCTCTGGAAGTAATAGGTACAGATGCCCATGCAGCTTCAACACGATGCCAAAGTTCATCAACCGTAGTGACTGGCGTTTGGTGACGAGCGAGTCGCTCGACAACCATTGACCAGACGTTTTCTATTGGTGAAAGATCTGGAGAACGTGTTGGCCAGGGCAACAGCCGAACATGTTCCGTATCAAGGAAGGTCCGTACAATACCGGCAACATGCGGTCGGGCTTTATCCTGCTGAAACGTAGGGTTTCGCAGGGCTCGAATAAAGGGTAGAGCCACGGGTCGTAACACACCAGAAATATAACGTACACTATTCAAAGCACCGTCAATGTAAACAAGAAGTGACCGAGACGTGTATCCAATGGCACCCCATACCATCACGCCAGGTGATGGGCCAGTATGACGATGACGAATGCACGCTGCCAGTGTGCGTTCACCACGATGCCGCCAAACACGGATGCGACCATCATGATGCTGTACACAGAACCTGGATTCATCTGAAAAGATGACGTCTCACCATTCTTGCGCCCAGGTTCGTCGTTGATCACACCATTGAAGGCGCTCTTGTCTATGACGCAGCGTCAAGGGAAGCCGCAGCCGTGGTCTCCGAGCTGAGAGTCCATGCTGCTGTCGAACTGTTCGTACAGACACTTGTTGTCTTCCAAACGACCCCGTTTCTTGACTCACGGCTCGTGAAGTGGTTGCACGGTCCATTACGGCCATGCGGACAACATGCCTGTCTTCTCGGCTGCTAGTGATAGGTGGCCGTTGAGATCCCGCATGGCGTTTCGTATTACCGTCCTGAACCCATCGATTCCATATTCTGCTAACAGTCATTGGATCTCGACCGACGCGAGCAGCAATACTGCGATAAGATAAACCGCATTCTCGTTACGCTACAATTCGACCTTTATCAAAGTCAGAAACGTGCTAGTACGCATTTCTCCTTCTTACACGAGGCATCACAACAACTTTTCACCAGGCAACAACGTTCAAATGCAATTTGTGTATGAGGAACCGGCTGAACAATTTTCTCATTTAAACACAATGTAGGTTTCGCTACTGTCGTCTGCTTTGTCTGAATGCGCTGAAAAGCTAATCATTTGCATATCACAGTGTCACAATTTCACGTCTGTAGCATGTCGCCTTCTTGGTGTAGCAATTTTAATGGCTAGTAGTGTATATATTACCTTTTATTTTTTCAACGAATTGTTGTTTTTATGAAATAATTGATCCTGATTGCTTGTAAAAAATTTTGCCATAAGTAAGGGCGTGTAAAAAATGTGTTTAAGGAAAGAAAATGATGTGTGAGAAGAATACCGTAATGTAATATAATATAGAGTAAGAATTATATTTTTATTGAATTTAAATACAACCG
>JAPDSC010082955.1:0-16088 GCA_026290005.1 Latrodectus geometricus | reverse complement strand
GAAATGGACATTTTAATATGTACCAAATCATAGCTTTACTCAAAATGGTCAAGCGTATCTTGAATCAAGTACAGGGAGGGCTTTTGGCGTTATGAAACAAAGTCATTTGAAGACTATAATGTTTATACTCTTCCCATATTTTTCGTGGATGCTAAGAAAAGAGAATTTCTAAGTACCTATAAAGTGAGTGGTCATACGATATATATATATATATATATATATATATATATAATAACAATAATTTAAAAAGAGAGCCTTGCATACATTTTGCCTGTTTTATTTATTTATTTTTTTTTTCCTAAGAGAAAATACCGTATTTTAAATTTTTATTTAGGATTTCTTATCAGATTACTTCTTAATTTTACTTATTTTACAAATATTTACAAGCTAGCTCAATCTAATCAGAATATAATAGTTAAGAATGTGTGAAGATGATTATTATCTCTATACACACACATTCTTAACTATTAAAATATTCTTTATATTCTTCGTTCCATTTAAATTCAACACTGAATGAAACATTTTATCCCGTAGTAGAATTGCTATTGTATAATATAATAATGTAATTTAAAATAATAAGAACTTTGCAAGCTTAAAAGCTAAAAAAAAAGAGAGAGAGAACTGTAGTCTGAGACTATTCGGGTTAACTAGTATCGTTGAGATTACATTCCAAAATATGAAGTAATAATACGTAACTCTTGAAAGGGTACGATTGACTGATATCAAAAATTTGCTAGTTTGACTTTTTCCCTGATTGCGCTTTATCTTCCGTTGCAAAGTAAAAAATAATAAAATATCACTTTCACTCCAACAACCTAGATGAGAATCTAAACACAAAAGAAACACCTATATTCCGAACCACCGCACCCTCAATGTTCCCATCGTCCCAGATGTGCGATAAAGCGAGTGCAAAGTGGTTACTGGCACTGAGAAAAAATAAACTTTTAATAAATAAAAAAAGAATGCGATCGTAATCACGTAGCGAACTTGCAAATAAAATTTCGAACAACTTGTCGAAGGGCGTGCATTCCCGGAAGTTTTGAATCCATTGTTTTGTTCCAACGCGAGATTTTGGACCCTCTTGAAGGACGTCCTAACGGGATAGATCACCGATTAAACAGAGAGTGAAAGATTACATTTGGTTCACGGAGAAAGGAGACTTTCGGATTAAAATATTAGGTGAAGGTCATACCGGCAGGTGGCGTCTGTTGTCGTGAAAGTAAGGTGTGGCGAAAATGAAAAGGAATTTTCCGAATCATGGAACAAACTTAATTCCTTTTTTTATGTGATGCTAAGTAATTTGGAGAAGGTTTTCGGATGAAGGGAGCATGCGAAAATCTCATTTCTTTGATGAAGCTTTTATTTTATTTAGGCAGAAAATCGAAAATCCAACAAAGAATGCTGTATTTCATAAGTAATTATGAAAGTGATTTCATTGTGATTTATGAGAAACGTAAATAATCCCCTACTCAAAACTAGATATTAGGAGTACTGTAAAATGTAAACAATGACCTTCAATTTATATAATAGCTTTATTTATTCCTTCAAAATTTTCATTGTTTGTATTTAACAGTTGCTATACACATATTTGCGTGAATATTTTTGGAACATTTCAAACTAGTTATTCATATTTTTTAATATTTATGAAGTTATTAAACCAATTATTGCCATATTTTAGAATATAAAATTCTCTTTTTCATTTCCGCTTAAATAATGATTTAATACACAAATATTAGAATATTTAATTATATTTAATAGAGTCCCCACACAATTCTGAAAATTAGGAGAATTATAAGCTTACCAGAGTGGAAGCTAGAAACTTTTTCTTAAAATGTTGAAAGTTAAAGAATATTATTTGTCGTAAATTAAAGAATCATACATAACATAAAATTATCCGATTTTAGAGTTTTAACTGTGTGATGTATATTATTATATTTACTTTTACAAGTTCTTAATTTATTTTTCGTGTGCATGACAGTAACTATTTCGGAACCAGTAACATATTTTTTATCTTGTTTAATCAACAAAATAAATGTATTTTCTTGTGCAAGTATTTTGATATAACTCTTCTGATTTTTGAGATTAATATATTTTAGATTACGTTTCATCAATTTGTGTATATGTGAAAATTTGGGAAATATATAGTGAACAAATTTATACAAATAGTTGATAATCTCAAAGAATTGTTTAGTAAAATCGTATTTATTATGAAATGAAAATTTCTTTTTCTCGTAACGCATTTGTATTCGCTAAAAGATTAGAAATAACAAAAAATCCAAAAATCGTGATTTCTTTGAAGATTTTATCGAATAATGTAATTTTATATTAAGGAATTATCCTTGAATTTTATTAAAATGAATTGAATTTTATAAATAGTATATTTACAGCAGTTTCAAGAATTTAAATCTATTGAATGGAAATCAGCAAAAAATAAAATGACTACTAATTTCCACTTGCCTCTAAAGGTAAATAATCTTGTTTGAGAAAAGGGAAAGTGGAAGATTTCGAAAATTTTGTTGCGAGAGTTGTTCTATTTCTTTTACAAATTATAAATTCATTTTTTATACTATAATAATATAAAATGTTAACTATCGAAAGCTGAAAAGCACAAAATAGATTATATACTTTGATTATAAGAAGTATAAAGAATCATTATTTAACTTTTCATAATTTTGAATAAAAATTATTTTTGATGAATTAAATATAATACGTTAGAAAGCTAGAAGAGCAAGAAGGTAAATGCAGATGGGAAAGGCAGTTTGAAATGCCTGAATTTAACTGTTGCATTAAATTACCAGTTATATATAACTGCACTTATTACAGTATAACAGTTATTTACATATTTGCTTTCATTTTTGTTCACACGTTTAAAATTTACTTTCACACGTTTAATGATTATTTTATACAGTAAATGCAATTATTTCAAGAGACAAATATAATAACATTTTCAATGATTTTAACATAAATAAGCATTTTGAAAAAATTATGATCTTTAATTTTAATTATAAAATGTTAACTGTGTTTTAAAGGAAATGTCTATTTAATCAATACACCAAAAACAATCCTAACTTATTTTTTTTGACTATTTTACAAAATTAATGGTTAAAAAAAATTATAACAGTTAAAAGAACAAAGCTATTTTCTTTTTATTTCACAAAACGTTTTTTATAATTTTG
Organism: Latrodectus geometricus; assembly: GCA_026290005.1. Lineage (NCBI taxonomy): Eukaryota > Metazoa > Arthropoda > Arachnida > Araneae > Theridiidae > Latrodectus > Latrodectus geometricus. The sequence goes on along the minus strand of JAPDSC010082955.1, from coordinate 12,912 downwards.
ATTCGTTCACAATTTCTTAGTTCAGATTCTGTAGTATCATTTAAAACGACATTGTATGAGATAAATTTCAACAACTATAATAATAAGGCAATTTGGTTGATATTTTTAACTATTCTTTCTACTTTATAGATATTTATCATTATTCATCGAAATTTTTTTTTTATCCTAGTTGAATAGTTTCTATATAATCTATTCTTAAATATTTAGTATAAGGATTGTACACACATCAGTTGATTTAATAATTAAATTGCAATATTTAAATATGTATCAGTTAAATTTTTCACTTTCCATTACAAGAAATTCCGACAAGATATTGTAAGATTGGTTAAATTAAAAACCTAAAAGTTACGTTATATGCCGCTTTACTGCAATGTAGAAAAGCGAGAAACGATAGAGCCAGAATTAAAGTATTGAAATAGTGTTAAACTAGAATCCATTTACAAAAGACTATTAATAATTGTATGTTTACTGTATTTAGAATTCATTGGCAAAACTTTGTTTAAAAAAATTACATGTCTGCATTTTATTTTCAAAGGTAATTTAAGATACAGAATACCATTGATCTAGAAAAGAACATTATTATTTTTAACACCCAGCAAAAATAATTATCAGTTATGTTTTCAGTCCCTAACATTATTTTATAGCAATAAATAAAATTAATAAAATTAATAAGCAATTCAGAATTATTTATTTATGATATGAAATAATATATTCTGAAGTAAATTTGATCTGCTAACCTTCCTTTGTCAATATGAAAATTTATTTTCATATTGACAAAGGAAGGTTAGCAGAAGGTCACACAATATTTCAATTTAAAAATACAGAAGGAATAAAATTGAAAGAGTAAAAGTTTCACTTAAATTTATTGGTACTAATAATAATTATTGTAGTTTCAGTTATTTCCAAAGTAGGATAATTTTCTAATAATGATAATTTAATATTACGAATATAAAAATTCTGAATTGTATAAACACATACTTATAGCAGAGAAGTCTTCCAAATAAACACAGAGACAGTTTATCATTTTTATTATGCAAGTATGTTACAGACAGTAAAGCGCTTTAAAATTTTATCTTATAGATTTCTAACTATTTTGGAAGCATTTTATTATCTATGTTGTAATAACTTTAATTAATATATATTTATATAAATTCAATAAATATTTTCACTAAAATAATAAAAAACTGAATTGATTGAGTTACAAAAAGAAATTATATACTTTTTATAATTTCCGAATATTGAAGGGTTCGGTGTCTAAATCCAATGATTAGAATTAATCATCTTAATTTTATAGTTTTTAAATAATTGATTAATTTAAAATTTTTTATAGTTAATTTGTCTTAGAGATTTTTCCATATTTTTATTTATTGATCATCTTACAAAGCCCCTTATCCGATATTTTAAAATAATCAGTATTTGAAACAATTGTCAAAACAATTCATGCCTCGTTCTGTGTCTAAAACAAGTTTAAAACAACTTTTTTTTTCCTTCATTAGTGCTGAAACTGTTCCGAAATGTAGCTTCAATCTGTTGAGAAAGGGTAAAACTGGTATTTTTACAATGCGTTTTTCTTCTTTCTTTGAATTACTTTCACAAAAGTTATTTTAAAGACTCTTTTTCTTATACGCACGCGTCGTATGATAAAAGTAAAATCGATTTATTTGTACATTTTGATGTAAACTGAAAAATAAATTTTATTGTAAATACTATAAGTAAGGGAATTATTTTTTGTACATTAATAAAAATGTTATATAACAGATACTAAAAGGAGTATTGGCAGCTCTGAAGTATACCTGTTATTGTTACTTATGACATTTGGCGAAGACAAGTCCGTCCGTCAACGAATGGGCGAATGGAGTCAGAAAGAGCGTCTTCCGTGTTTGAACAGAGCACGAAAGACGAAAGTGGAAGTACGACTTTGGCTCATCCGGGTCTTCTAATTTAGAGACTGAAGCCAGGTAAGACTCATGGCCTGGCTCCAACCACCCACAGAGGTATTAATTTGGAATAGGAACACATGAAGGACATATTTACGTGCTCCATTCGTCATTAGTGAACACGACGGATCTTCGGCTAAGCCGGGATTCGAACTCACTACCTTCCGGTAACGAGGATGACGATTAAACCAATCAGGATACCGCTGCATAAAGTATATCTTATCAACGCCATCAATGAATGTTTTCCTAATTCATCAATAATTATTTCCTCAAATTCTAAAGCCTCATCAAAGGCGCCGCAAAGCATAAGAGCATATACCATACTAAGACTAAAATTATTAGCAGGCTTCAGATAGTCTTTTATTTTTCAAAGATATGTCTTTATCAATTGGACGACCAAGCTTCTTCTTTGTTATAAAATTATCAAACTTCTTGACTTATAATATTGAAGCTTAGATTTAGGTGTTTATACTAATATTTTAAACCGAAATTCCATGTATTTATACATACTTTAGTATAAATACAAGGGTATTAAAGTAAATATATAAAATACATTTTTAAATTTGCAAATGTTTATAATACCCTTCAAAAAATCAAACTTTTTTAGCTTCTCATTCAGAAAATTCTTTTCCGTGCAGCAGTGTAAATTTTCAGCATAAAATCGAATTAAAATTTTTCTACAATATTTTTCTTTTTTTGTGATGTGTAACCAAAATTTCAAATATTTTTGTTGCTGATTGATATTAATTTTTTTATTTGATTATTTGAGCCAAATTTTTTATTCTGTTAAATGAGTTTGTTGAGAATCGCACTCGTCGAAACTACGCTCTTATTGAATGTCGATAATTATTTTCCGCTTTGTCGTATATTAAGTTGAAAGCCAAATTTCATGCCCTACTAAAACATCATTTTCGATGTCAAACTCAAAATTTAGCTACTGTGAATTTTGAAAATGAGAAAAATTTGAATTTGTGGCTCTCTTCTTCCATTTCATATGAAAAAAAAAAAATTGCTTATTTTATTTTATAAAAAACTTACAATATGCTTTAATTGTTTTGAGAAATTTAGTTACACATACTTCCCGTTACAAGTACGAGGATTGGAAATATTAAAACTATTAAAGATTAATCTCTTAGAAGAATCCATATATATTTTAGATTTGTAGAGTTAACACTTTCCATTAATGAAAACATTTTAAGAGAACATAGACATCACTCAGAGACAGTTAAAGTTTCATTTTCGTCACTTGATCATGGACCAAACTATGTGGCATCGTATTCAGATATGTTTTTGATATGTTATCAAATCAGCCTCTATAGTTCAATTAGTTCTTATGTGATGTATGCATATACAAAATTACATAAAATTGCATCCTTAACATTTTCAAGTGCATTTATTCATTTTGAAACTCTACTGCAAATGTAACATTGAAAAATGAAGATAGACAAAAGTAGCGAAGTATTACTCGTATCAAATTTAATAAAGCAAAAGTAAATCTCACTTTCTTTTTTTATATCAATACTATATTTTAATTTAAAACACATGGAGACATTTCAGAAGCAATTCCCAACGGCACGAGGCTATGCTAAATACATAAGAAAACAGATATTAATAATCTGTACGATATAGTTCTTTTTAAATGTAATTTATATTCGTATTTTTTCTGCGTGTGTATAAAACATGCAGATTTTTTTTTTTACATATTTTTTAGATATCAAACTCTAATCTGTCTAAATGATCAGATTTAGGTTAAAACCTTTTTACAACGTAATTCTCTCAGCAATGTGGCATTTATGGACTTGATTTGTAGGCAAAGAATGCGAAGTTAAACATCATTAATAATTCTTAAATCTAGTTAGATTCCGCCCAATTCTGAAATTAACAAGGAGAATGTCCTTTAAAAACTTAAGTCCTTCGCTTAGCATGTGAAAACTTCATTATTTTTTTAAAAAATGCAGAGGTGGTTATCGGATATTCGAAGGTTACAAATCTCAGCAACGTAGTAGGGTGGTGTGGAATTACCGTTTTACGCAGCCGTGACCTTAAAAAGTTGCGAACACGGTTATTTTATTATTGGGTGAATAAAACACTTTTTTATGTTGAAGAATGGCAACAACTCCGAAAAGTGAAAGTTAATTAATTTCCTTTAGCGGATTATTAATGAATTATCACATAAGTCTTGAGAAAGGCGTGGTTTTATTTTCATGGTTTTAACAAAATATATTTATTAGAAATGTAATATTTAAACAGTAGTAAAATAAATTATTTGTATATAGTATATTTATCCAGTTAATAAATACTATTTATGTAAATAATAATTTAAAAAATTTGAAGTTTCACAAGTTTTTATTCAAAAAAATTATTTTTCATTATAATTCTGTATTTTTTATGAATTTACGTCAAATCTAAGTTACGCAATGGGATACTAGTATTAGTTATAGTGTAATGTGCATATACTTTAAAGCGTTGAAATAAAGAGATATAAGTCGAGTTGTTCATTTATATCTTAATTACAGAAAATAATAATCTGAGATACACATTTTAAAACTAAATGGATGCTGTTAGTATTTCTTATTTTTAAATTATGAACAAGAAATTGAGTTGAGGTCTGTTAAGATATATCTTCGAGTCCAGTTTTCCATGACTCACAAGCAGAGAGATATTAGAACACCACTAATCCGTATATAAACTACATACAAGATTGTTTTTTTTTTTTTTTTTTTTTTTGGTTGGCTTAAGACCTGAACTCAGGCGAATTATGGGTCACAAGACCATCGCTTTTGTCATAAATAGATAGCAACCTTAAAAATGGGTTCATAAAGATTATGTTGCAATTTTATAAAACAGATATTATAACCAGTTTGTAAAATGATTCAGATATTGTACCTAGCACCTACTTCTCCAAACTTACAGAGAAAAATATACTGGTTACGAATATAGTTAACATGATAATTTTTAAGAGCTTAATTAATTTTTTTCTACACTCAAATAATTAGCAATATTTAAATAATGATATATTTCTAACGATAAAATAAAGAGCCTATGTGTGAAAAATACAAACAATGGAATTAAAACGAATAACAACAGTTTTCACTCATATTTTTTTGCGATCTTCTTTATTTTACATACATTTACTCTGCTTGAAATGCAGTGAAACAACTGTTGAGTCATAAAATAATAATTAATTGTTATTAAAATAATCCATTTATGCATAATGATTTAATCATAAATATCAATATCGATCTATTAAATAGCAAAATATATATCATTCGTTTTTCAAGAAAATTCAAAAGTTGTCATAAATTGAATTAGATCGAATTATTTTATTATATTTCTTATACTTAATTTAATTGTATCAAAAATAAATGATATAACTTAACAATGATATGATATAATAAATGATATATTCATCTTAGCTATAAAAATTACACATGAATTCACATTCCAAAGTCCTGAAACGAAATTTCGGATGACAGTAAAATTTTCTCTGTTCAGGTTCACGGAAAAGTAACCCGCCTTCACTTAAATTAGTCGGGTAAATAATTTTGGCTTTCTTTAGTTATTTTGGTTTCTTTAATGAAAACCTATCTGTCAAATTACTCTGTATATTGTATTTCCTGCAACATCATTTCAATCATTGGTCAATTAGAGTATTTCACTTAGAATTTTAATTTCCTAAGACAGTTTTAGGTCTTGGTTACTCTTTGAAAAAGCACTTTACTATATTTGCACATTGAATATACACTGATGCATGATCAGTAAGAAGAGTGTTATATTAAGTAAAGAAATTCTACTTGAATTGCTTAAAAGATCCAGGACTTCAACATCTGCAGTTCAGTTAGTCATCTACAATTCAAAGGATCCACCATTTTTCAAAAAAAATATAAATCCAAGTTTCTCAACTAAAATAAAATAAAATTAAAAAAAAAAATGAAATAATGAGATGATAAAGATAAATGTGCACTTGAAATTTGTGCGAAAATAAGTTGTCGAAAAAAATATTTTTCAAAAATTTCGTTTGTAAATAGGAAAAAAAATAATAAAATGACTTCGATTGGACCATATTACAGACCAGCCATTGGTTCGTGAGTGAATTTCGTAAATTAGAAGTTCGTAAAAACGAGTGGCAACACTAATTAAAATTCTCAACCACAGAAATGGAAAAAGCTCGTTACCACTTCTGTTCTTATGTAGGGAAGATATTTAGGTTGTGGAAAAGCCAAATTCTGAAAATGATCAGAATTAGAATCGAAGACATCATTTTCAGACACTCTTAAATATTGAAATTCTCTCTTTTTTTCCGCTGCAATTTTTTTTCTAGACAATAGGAAAGTTAAATAAAAAATAAAATGTTCAAAATTTATGCCTGGATTCACTAAGCCTTTAAGTGTGAGTCACAGTGACATAAAATAAAATCAAAAAGAATTTTGTCACTGCGAGTGGAAAGGGGTGACATTTAAGAACAACTGAAAATGCCATTTGGAATCGAATTCATGATTTTGAAAAACTTAAAAAATAGTAATTTTTACCCCAATGTCATTTTAATTCAATTTCATTACTCTTGAGCAAAAACGGTTGAAAGTTAAAATATCTAAAATGACTACCGTTAATGACAAATCAACAGTATTTGAATATAATTTTAAAGAATATTTTATTCTGTAATTAATAATTATAATTTAAAAGCTTGCAACTAAAGTTACTTTGATTGTTTACTGTATGCGCATTTGTTTTATTGTAAAATAAAGATTGGAAAATAAATAAGCATTCTCGCAATACCGGATAATACAGCTCGGAATTTTTAGAGCACATATCAATATATTGAACACGTTTAAAGCAAATAACTAGTATGTTGAATATGTTTATGAATATTGTTTGATATGCACATAAATATGTATGAATTTTAGAAACTTCAGTTGATTTTTGCAATTGATTTCCTTAATTAAGCTTATATTAAATGGTGTTTATGTACTAAAACTATGAAAATCTGTTAATCTCGCCAATGAAAACTTTTATCTCCAAGGTAGTAGTTAGTACTTAAATATCTATTAAGTTCTAAAACGAACTAATTTGTTTATATAGAGTCCATAAAAGTCTTATTATTTTCTCGTAGATCTATATATATGAAAAATACTTCAATTTCTAGATATAAAATTATCCTGATCAATGATATAAATAATTTTCATTTAGCCAGATAATGTTTCGTAGGGATGGAAAAAGCTTTTAATTTTCTCTGATATTTTAAACTAGTATATCGAAAACTACTCGAATTTAAAAATGGTATAAAAGTAGTGATCCTACTTTTAAAACACACAATATTGTCAACATAGCTTGTTTTATTGAAAAGAAGCAGCTTGTCCTTTTTGAACCGTGCGCCATAAAACCCAACCAATTTATTGAAAAGAAATCTGCCAAATTCACTTTAAATTAAACTTATTGAATAAAATTCCCTCTATAAATAATAAATCTCTCCATCTTTGCAAAAAATAAATAACTACAAACAAAACTTTGCATAAAATTTTAATAGCGTCCATTTACAATCAGCATCATGTTAAGAAGCTTAAATTCATAACTATCCAAGTAATTAAGTCTAAAATATAGAATGTATATAAATTAAGCACTTTTGCTTTCTTTGCATACTATATACTCTGATTTATTTCTTTAAAAATACTCTTTCAGCAGTTATTAATATTAAATAATTTTGTAAAACTATTTAATAAAATTCATAATAAAGCTTATTGTATTCTAAAGTAAAAGTAAAAATTTTCATTTTATAAACATTTGAAAGTATTCCGGAAAACGAATTTTCTTTAGAAATATCGTCATATATTAAATTCAGAAATCAAACAAATAATTTAAATTTTTATCAGATCCCCTTTCATAAGAAAATGTTCACTTCCGAAACAAACATGGAGAACACCAAAGGTGAAGGATTTTTTTAACTACAATTTTCGCTGTAACATAGTAGAGAAGATATCTATCAGAAAGTAAAATAAACAAAAAAGGAAAAGCAAACAACCATTGTAGAAAATAAGTTTGGAATAACCCGTGGCTTATGTGTTCTAATAAGATCACCTCGCCCAGATTTCCACCTAATTTCTCTAAACTATTTCTTCTTTTTTCTTTCCATTAATAAGTTTTTTTTTCTTCTCTCGTTAAAGGTCTTTGTCTAAGATGAATGGAGAATATTAGGTATTGGTTTTGTTTATTATTTTTGGACAAGTATTCGGCAAGGTTGTTTTTTTTTCTATTTAGGTTGAGATAGTATATAAAGGCTGCTTTCTCTCATTTCGATCATCACAATCATTTTGTACTTTCAGCTTAGACAAGCAACTAACGAAAATGATTTCCAAGGTGAGTTTAGTGATTTTCTTTGAATTTTAGAGAATTTCAATAATTTATGGTGATTTGTAAAGAATTCTCAGAATTAGAATGTTTTTGGTGTAAATACCGTTACTGGAAAATTTGTATACAGAAACAATACGAATTAAAATTGAGAAATAGAAATCTAAATAAATATTCCAAAATATGCTATTCATCAGGTTCTAATGAAATCCAAAAATCCTAATTTTGTATTTAAATGAAATTTAGATAAATTATTTAGACCCATCTACAGTTTATTAGTTATTTTATTAGTTAATGTGATTTAAAGAAAGCCTTATTCTGTTTCAGAGGAAATGTTTTGAACGGAAAAAATTTTTTTTTCACTTTTTTTTTGTAATATGCAACAAAACTGAAGATTTGTTAGCATAATTACTAAAAGTGTTTCAAACTTTAGTCTACGGAACAATTTAAATTAAAAATTCTATAAACTTTTTTTTTTTGTTAACCAGTGTTGAAGTGTTTTATAACAGCAAAAACTTATTGAACTGATAGAATAAAAATTATTTATTCAGAACTTACAAGAAAAATCATAAAAGCAAAATCAATGAAAAGTAGTAAAATAAATTTGAAATAAAAATACTCTTATCCTTTATAATTTTCTTATAAAATTCATACTTTTATAATCATTTAGTTTCAAAACTTCTAAACTTAGAGAAACCTTTATTGTGTACTTCCTAATTTTTCCTTTAGAATCGAATCAATTATTGTAAAAATATTTTCTTTCATTAAATCATAACATTTTCAAAAACATTTAAAATTAAAATTTTGCTTAATGTTATTCTTTCATAATAAAGAACAAAAATAATGCAATTTAAAAATATTCTGTATAATTGTATTCTTATTTGTATTATTAAAATAATTTATTAAAATTAATTTAACTATTTTTATGCCTGATCAAAAATAAATTAGACATTTAGCAATTTTTCATTAAAAATATAACTTTACTTTGAAATGAGTACCAAGTTAATTAAACATAGTTTTAATTTAACTTCGTAATTTACATATTTATTATATTCGTTTTCACAATATGTATTTTGTGCAATTTCACACTCGAATGTTACACTGTTAAACTTCATAAATAACTTATCTCTGCATTTCCACCAAGCTTCTTGAAGACAACTCAAACTATCTCGATTAGTACTAAAAAAGGAAAATTATTAAGGCAAAGAATTTAATATATTTTTAGCGAAAGTTAAAATATTTTAAAATTAAGTCACTATATGTTAATTATTTTGTGTTGATTTGAAATTTTAATATACCTTTTTGGGTACCTCTTGATATTTTGGCTATTTTTGACGCCAAGATGGGCGTTAAAATGTAAATAACAAAATAGCAACACTAAAACCACATTAGTTAAAGCAACTTCCAGTTCTTTTTTATCTGTTAAATGAATAAAATTATCAAAAATTACGTGTAAGAAAATCATGCGAAAATTTTCAAACATTTACAAGAAAATAATGCTTCCTTTTCTTCGATACAATGATGCATTATTAATATTATAATTATTATTTTTTTCTACATTTATTTAGATTGTCATTCTCAGTTTCGTGGCCCTGGCTGTAAGCGCAAGTGGTTTACTCCACACTGGCTCAAGCGTCAGCTCTAGACATCAAGATGTAAGTTATGACTCTATAATCATGATAACAATTTAGATTTAAACACTATTTTTTTCACTCTTGCATATTTTGGAAAATGATATCAATGACGAAAATTACAACTTGAATTATTTTATCTTAGAAATAATTTCTTATTTTTATGAAAAAAATTGAAATGGTTTCCAACAAATTATTTTTTTCAAAATATTTATTTAAAATATTTTGAATTTGATCTTACACTTAGCAAAAGAGGATTTTATATTGATGAAATATTAAGAATATCTATACTGTAAAAATATCAATTTAATAAAATTGTAACTAAGAATATTTTAAAAATACAATAGTTTTACTTGATTTTAAAAACTCTCCCTTAATTAATATTAATAATTTTACTTTCATAAAATGGAAAATTGAATCTAATTTTTTTTTCAATTTATATTCGTTCATTGTACTTAGAAAATAATAAATATTTAATATGGAAAAACTTTATATGAACATGTATTACGAAAAATGATAATAATCTTGAATTGCGCACTTTCTTCAAGACAAAATATCCAGTTTAATAAAAGTTTCATAAAAAAAATTGAATATCTTATTCAGTAAAATATTTTATATTGTAAAATTAAATTTTTATTATAGTGTTCATATGACTCACACATATTAATTAATAATATATAAAAAAAATTTTTATTTACTTTCATAAATATAAAAAAATTAAGGCTATATTAACATCTTATATTTATTACCATTCCTTTGAATGTTAGTCACTATTTCATAGGAATCTCTTGATAAATATTTTTTCCCTAAGCAACAAAAAACTACTTACTATACTATTCGAACAATTGTTGATTATAAAAATTTCTAACTTTTTAAAAGGGGTTGGGAAACTATGCTTTCAACTATGACATTGTGGACGGAAAGGGAGCAAGCAATGGCCGATATGAAGTAGGTGACGGACATGGTAACAAGAAAGGAGCTTATACTATCCATGATATCGATGGACGATCCAGACGTGTCGAGTATGTAGCTGATCACCATGGATTCCGTGCAGCCATCAAGACCAACGAACCAGGAACCGCTGCCAGTGCTCCAGCTGCTGCTGTCATTGCAAGTCCTTATGCAGCTCCCGTTGCACCAGTAGCTGTAAAACATGTAGCACCAGTAGCCTATGCAGCCCACGTTGCAGCTCCTGTCTACGCACCTGCACCAGCACATGTAGGTTATGCTGGATATGGAGCACCTCTAGCTCATGGAGCTTATGCTCATGGTGCTTATGCTCATGGTGGATATGCACCTGCTCCCTATGCACATGGTGGTTATGCTCATGGACCATATGGTGCTTATGGACATGGAGTGGCGAAAGCCTACCATTACTAAACCCATTAGTAATGTTTAAGGTAATTAGTTTTTTAATTGTCATATAACATATTTGATAGTTAACATTTAATTATTGATTCAACTAGCATTTGATGCAATTTTTCAATTTTCGGTGTCATAAAACCCAACAACTGATTCAAATATTTCTGTCTCAAATTTGAGAAAAGAAATTAGTCTCATATACTGCTAAATTCAATAAATATTTTTAGTTATTCAAAGCATTAAAGAAAAGAATCCAAAATGTTAAAGCAGAAAATCTATATTGGTATACTTTTATGAGAAATAGAATGATCTTTTACCGAATAACTTGAAAAAATTGTAAATTTTATAAATTCAAAGACATTTTAAGTCATTATAATTAAAAATTCACACTTTTAATTTCAAAAATCATCAAATTAGTGTAACTTTTTATTCATGTAATTTTGGTAGCTATCCAATAAATTAATTCCTAAACAATATGAGTTAATAAATTTTATATAGTTTATTTATCTAATATAAGTTTAAATAAAGCTTTTAATTAAATCAAAAACTTAACTATCTATATTATTTTAATTAAATCTGATTGGAAGAATCATTTTATATAAATTCCGAGTGTTAAATGTAACTTATATTTGGTAGTAATCAATGTCTACTATCTTTTTTAAATTCAGTTAATAATAACATTAAATATTATCAGGAATTTAAAGTATTTGCACTATAAAAAAATAATAACCTTTATAATAATTCTCAATTTCAATAGCATTGATAAAACTTAATTGTATACAGTTAATACAATTTTAGATTCTTTTTATAACACATTTTTTAAAATTTATTTGCATATTTTAAATATTTTATTTAAAATTTCCTCACTCTTATGTATAATTACGTATAATTTAAATGAAATTTTAAGACTAGTATGCACGAACTCTCTGTGAATGTATATACTCTTCCATGCGTAATCAATAGTTAATTTATCAAAGTTTACTTTAAAATGAAAATGCATTTCATATCAAAACTACACTTCAAAATAAAGAGAAGTGTTTTAACTGCTTACAGTTTTAAAATAAATATTGTATGCTAGAAACTAATGATGTTAACTTCAAAATCTAAAGAATTTTTAAAGTTTTATGAAAAACTGAAACATATTAAATAAACATTTTTTTTTTCACTTACAGGCTTCCAGTAATTCATGGTTATAGTGGTGAAATGTTCAATCAATTTCAGCCTCTCTCTGTGGTTTCAGTGATGGTACAAGCGACACTAAAATGTTGTCCTTAAAAGAATCTTATCAATCCAAAGACGCTCTTTCGCTACTCATATGAAAGTTTCGGTGGACCTGATGTATGTGATCAATATAATTGCTTTGGCATCAGTTTCTCTTTCCAGCTTTGTACATTTAGCAAATGCACATTTTTCTCAAATGATTATTTAATATATTGTAAGTTATCTGTGGTGTTCGATGTCAGAAGACTATAATAAAATTATAGTAATATCAGTTTTGCTGTATTTATTACATTTTAAGCAGGTATCTAATTTATTTATAATGTTTCATTAAATAAAATAAATATTTTGCATAATTAACCACAAGAAAAATTTTGGAAATGGTCTTTGATATAATCATAATTTTTACTAAATCAAAATAA
>JAPDSC010082954.1:329029-379964 GCA_026290005.1 Latrodectus geometricus | reverse complement strand
ATTTTTTTAATAAATTAGTTCCCCCGTGTGCCGATCAATGGCTAAGTGGTTAGTGTTCCTGACTCCTGGGCTGTTGGTCCTGGGTTCGAATCTTGGTTTGGGCCGGGTCGTTTCCTTTCTATCTCTGTGTGTCTTTGTCCTTTCTTTTTCGCAGATCATTGATGAATGTGGCTCGCCCTATAAACGAATTTATGGTGGTGGCAATGCTACTCGTGTCCGTGACTTGGTTCACAGTAACGCTAAATGAGTACCAGTTTCTGACCCCGTTGTGGGCAACGGGTCAATTACACAGTACCACGCCATTAGAAAAAAAATGTAAAAAAATTTCCCTTTGTAAAAATAACGAGATAATCGTAGATGTTATCTCAAATGAAATTAGCATAATAAGCTAAAGTAAAACTAAGGAAAATGTGAATTGCAGTTAGAGTGTAAAAGATCTGCGGAATAATGGTAGAATGTTGAAATAATGTACCAAAATATTATTAATAAAATCTTAACTTTTTTCAGAAAGTATGTTCTTTTTGAAAAAGATTTTACGGATAGTAGGGCATTTTGTCATGTCGCAAAAACTTAGAAAATATTCAATTTTCCAGTCTCTTAGTAGCTCACTTTCAGTTAATATTAGGTAGGAAAAAAAGAAATCCATTATTTTTACGTGAACTTTTTGTAACTTCTTTCAGATTCGCTTTGTAAAAAGGTTTAAAACAGTTTTCATGTAGATTTTTAGGTCTTGTGCGAAGCTACGACTGCTGACATGCTGTCAAGTTTGATAATTTTTGATATTTTATAGACATTCTCGACGATGTTGTATCCATGCGAGGTGCATCTTTAGCATCCAAATACCCAAACGGAATCAACGAAACCAAAAGTGTGCGTAACTGGTTGTTACAGTCTTATATAGGACGATAAACACCTTTCACAGTTTTAGCCACCTGGTTAGCATTTTCACCATTATAAAAGAAAAACGAAAATGTATCGAATTTTCTGTTTGTTGTCTTCTATTTTTAAAACCTTGTACTCATAACTGAGTTAATCAAATAAAAAACCGCAAGAGAATATTTTAGTGTCAAATGTCGCCTTTCCAATGAGCATACATTTGAAATTGTTTGATAGATACCTCACGAGATAGCGATCACTACAGACGTCTACCAGAAAAATAATGGATAACTTTTTCTCCAAAATAATATGAGATAAACAAGAAAGTTCTTGCCGTTTTCGTGTTGCCATTGAATAAAATTAAAATAAGTATGCAAATTGATGTTTGATGTCGTTGTGACACCAGTCAGTCGAGAGTAAGAATATTAGTTGTTATAAAAGCAGGTCCATTGCGCACATTCAGCAATCGTAACACGTACAGTAGTGAAACGAAATGGATGTATCGAAGGGTTAAGTGCTCGGTGTTGTTTGCTGTTCGATTTCAAAGTGGGCTTACCAGCTGCTGCATCAAGTTGGCGGATATGTCAAGCGTTTGGCGATAGTGCTATGAATGATACTACAGCACTATCATCCCAAGATACTGTCCCGGACAGCTCAAGACCACCTATGTACCCACGCAAGATTATGCCTAGTGTCTGGTGGACTAGTCATCAAGTCATTCACTATGAGCTCCCACCAAAGGACCAAACGGTCACTGCAGGCCTGTAGTCGCAGCAACTGGACCTCAGTATCTTGGCCGATAACGCGAGGCTGCTATTCGTGCAGGTGGCCAGGAATACCATAGAGCGGCATGGTTGGGAGACTTTGTGCTATCTTACCTATTCATTTGACCTTGCACCATCAGATAACTACTTCTTCCATTCCCTGGATAATCATTTTCATGGAAAATATTTCACCAATAAAGTAGATTTGCGGACTTCTATGCGACTAAAACACCCGAGTTTTATCGCAAGGGGATAGCACAACTAGACACAATATTGTAAGAAGGTGCTGGATGCCGATGGTGACTACATTGAGAACTAACAATAGACTACCCTTTTTGTAGGCTATGTTCTTTTGGATCATTAAAAACAGCAAGAACTTTTTTGTTTACTTTATATTATGATAATCTCCTTAAAGTGGAAGATTTCAAGTGCTATCTAACCAAACGCTGTGATGTTTAACTGAAGATGGGTGATATCTTTCTGCTTTTTGATCGTCTAGCGGGAAGACTGCCTATTAATTTTCCATCATATCTTCTTTTCACGATTAACTGCTTAACTAATTCTTCTTAGAAGGTAAAGCATTGTGAGTGATGTCAAATACCTTACAACAGATTAAGCTGTTAGTTTACACACTGTTAAAGTACCCGAAGTCAACATTCTTCGCTAATCTGTGGTAGAGAAATAAACTTGAAACCTTTATTTCCATTAGTGCATTCTTTATCTCTAAGTCTGGTAATTCATATTAAATATTTCAAGTATTAAGCCACATATGCCTATCTTTATCATTTTATGTTGGAAGAAAATGAATATTTTCGACAAGGCACCTTTTACACCGGAAGGAAAGATCTGCATCATAATTCTTGAATTTGTTTTTTTCTTTTTGGTTATTTTAGTGAGAAATATTTCATTTTTTTAAATATATGTATTTATTTATAGAGCGTCTTAAATTATCTATTGTAAAATTGAAATGAAAAAGAACTGAAGTGAACTATTCAAAAATGAAACGCATGTTCTGTTCTGGTTAGGCAATAAAAAGTTCTTGTTAAAACAGCTAAAGCTAAATTAATTGTCATATCCAATCGTGGCAAATTATTTGTTGAATTTTTAATAGATTTTTATTTTATCTCACCTTGGCCTAGTTGTAGATCAACGAGCTTCGAAGCATAAGGTATCTGGTTCAATATTGAGAGCGGTAGATCCGAGGTACTCATTCGGCAGAGCGTTGTTCTAGATATCCAAAATAATTGAGTTCGATCCTGTGACCGACTAAAAACCATAGTGTTCACTAATGGTGACTGGGGCATGTAAAATAAGTCGTAAAGTTCTCCAAATTCAAATCCAAAGTCACGCCAAGATCTAGGAATCTCTACTTGGTCTCCTCTTTGAAAATAGAAGATCCCCCATTGGTTTGTCGTGCTGCCATCTAGTGTCATCTGAACGAGGGGAAATGAACTCTTCAGACTTGACAGGGAGTTTTGATCTCTATCAAGCGCAGCAAATGTCAGGATTAAATGAGACTGGATTTGGGGTTGGTACAAAATGCTAAATAAATAATAGCAGAAATGTTTTTGTCTCTAAATACCAGTGTACAAGGACAAGACAACAGTAGTTGGATGTTGAGCTTCTTCTTCCTTGTATTTATATTGGGACGCGTGCTTGGTTTCTTCCCTTGCGACTCGTAAATACAGCCTACTGTCCTTGAAAAGTCCCCCTCTCCAAGAAAGCAGTTTAAGTTGGTTACAGCATTCGTTCTCCATATCGGAAGATAGTCAGTTCAATACCAATCCAACCAAAAATCTGTCATGTTTTCTAATGACATCTGAAACTCATTAAATATCTCTTGGTCGCAATGTCCTCCATGTGAAATGATATCCCTAGGGGTGGCAGACCAAGAACTGGGGAGTTTTCTACTTAGCCCGTGATTCTATACTACGAAGACTTCCACCCGGCTGCTTCTGTCTAACTGGCAAAACCCAACTCAGTGCTCGGTACAGAGAAACATGCTGGAGCAATAACAACATACATGCTGTGTTATATGAGTACTTAATAAAACTGTTTCCCACAGTAACCTCTTATCTGAAAGTATTTTAATATAGCGATTAAACTTCTACTGATGGTCATTTCTTCAGTAACTCCCTAATACCGCCTTCTGATGAATCACCATCTTTTGGCGACGATTGCTGTTATTGAAAGTATTCCAACTTCGAATGTGTAATACTTCTAAATAATGATCGCATTCACAAAACCTCAAATCTATTATAATGATACAAAAACATTGGTCAATAAAGATTTGATAAAAATCAGTTGTGAAATAATAAAATAAAAAGCATAAATAACCACTGATTAAAACTGCACTTAAACTAACTTGTTACTATTAAACTGTTCTAACATTTAAAAAACAACATAAAAAGGTAACTTTATAAAACTGCTTTTTTCACACCTCTTTTATTAAGCAACCTCCCGTTGTATATATTTGTAATTTTGTATATTTTACAAAATTGCCAAAAATTTTACAATTTTCCCCGCATTAGATGAGCTTTTATTCCTTGTTTTTAATGCTCGAATTAACATAATGAATATTAAACAGACAGGGATGGTAATTCTGTTTTCCTGTGGACTTCTGATACTGTAATATTTTTTTCACTTCACTACTCTAAAGCGAAAATAGTCATAATCATTAAATATAAACATCCAATAATTAATTATAAAAAAACATATGCCGAAAACATCCAATCGTTGGATAAATTTATTCCAGCAGACATGTTTTTGAGTATATTAGGTTGGGGAAAAAATAATTTTTTATGTGAATTTAAAGGTTTTATTTAGCTTTTGTATTTTTATTTAGCATGTTTTCAATCATCTTTGTGGAAAATATTTTAAACTATTTTGTAAGTGATCTTTAGTTTCTAGACAGCTAACATGCTAGTCAACTTCGGACAATTTTTGTGATTTCATCGATATTTTTGACGATGGGCCAACTTGTGGCTGGTGCATCTCAAACATAAAATGCACTTGAATGGAAATGATGAAATCAAACTGACTTGGCTGTTACAGTATCGGGGCCATAAATACCATTCCCGATTTTGATCTGCCTGACTTGTATTATCGCGTTTATCAAAGAAAAACTGTCAATGAACAGCGTGGTTGACATCCATTTTTAGCACCCTGTTCTTATTACTGAATTGACCAAATAAAAGAACATACTTTTTTAATGCAAAATGTGATCATAAATCTGAAATTGTATGCTCAATACTTAACGAAATATGGAACATCACAGTCATCAATCGAAAAAATAATGGATTTCTTTTTTTCCCCAACCTAATATTTAAGCCGCGAAATTAACAGCCTGACAGTTTAAGGAATTTCGTTAATCTGCGCTTTAGGTCCCCTACTCTGCCAACTTGGCGATAAATGCACCAAGCGTGGTAAACCAAACGTTTTTATCCCTAATGAACTCTTTATGGCAACCTCCGCAGGAAATAATTTGCGCTTTTTCGCGCATGCTCATTAATTGGTTTTTTTCTTTTAGCATTTTCATTGGTCGTTAATTAGTTTCAGTTTGAAAAATTGGTCATTTTCATTGGTTGCTAATTAGTTTAAAACCGTTAAAAATCGCATTCCATTATCTCCATGGCAACAGCGTTTTTGAAAACTCGCCAAGTACAGGACCCACAGCACACTTTTGCCAAGTTGGCAGAGTAGGGGACCTAAAGCGCATTTTCACCAGGAATTTTAATATACACCAGAAGAACTTTTCATCTGCTGTTATCTGTCGTAAGAAAAGAAGCATGAAAAAATCACAAGCACCTACCCCGACAGGCGCTTACGCATAGAAAATAAGCTCCACATTCATCATCCGCCGTTTTACAGTTTCTAGGACCGAACCCGGAACATTTCGCCTTAAAGAGAGCTGCCCTATCACTTGTTCCCGGACGTATAATTATATTAAGTTGGGGAAGATGAAATCCATCATTCTTAAGTTATTACAGTCAAAAATTTATTTAACATATTCTAGATTCACAATGTGCAAATAGCTTAAAACTATTTATCTGGTTGATCTTTATCTCTTGGGTGATAACATGCCAATCAACTTCAATCATTTCTGTGATTTTATCGATATTTTTGGCAACGTTGCACCTGAGAGAGTTCCATCCTTAACATCAAAAATATTTGAAAATGGAATCAACGAATCCAAAAAGGCACGTAACTATCTGTTACAGTATCGCGACCATAAACAAAACTTAACAATTTCTGTCGTCTGGCTTGTACTTTGTCAAAGATAAACTATAAAATCTATCGAATTTTCTGTTGGCTATCTTCTATTTTTTTTTATCAACCTGTGACTCATAACTGAATGGATTCAACAAAAACAGCAAAAGAATTTTTCTAATGCAAAATGTCACCTTTCCAACGAAAATAAATCTGAAATTGTTGGATCGATACTGTTCGAGATGTTGATCACTACAGTATTCTACCGAAACATTATGGTTTTCTTTTACCCTAACCTAATACGTAAGAATTCCAAAATAAAAATTTAAAATAAAAATAAAAGGATCCTTATAAAATTCTCTACCATGTGGAAAGACCGACACCTTAATTAGTAAATCATACCAGTGGAGAAGCATTAGGATTTACGAAAACTCAACTTGTATGGCACTACTCAGCATAGGGATGACATCTGGTCCTTTAAAAATATAAAAATGATGAAATCTAATACTTTTATCTAATAAGCATATTCATTAACAACATTTGGGGTCAATGTTTTCATGAATGAAGGTCAAAGTAACTCGGCCAATGGCTCTAGGCCTAACCTAACGAAGGTTGATCGGTCAATTACCTGGAAGAGAATACCGGCAAGAGAACCAAAATTGATTCAAAAAATGACCCAGAATCCCATTGAGTTGATACTGGTCTGAAACAAAACGATGGCATATTAAAAAATTTAAGGATTTATTTTTGTTTACCAAAAACTAAAGAAGTGAAATGAATTGATTTTCTACGGTGTAAAAAATCGATGTAACGTAATTGCTGAATTTTGGTGTTTTTTCTGTATAGAAATGTAACTTTCACATTTAATGAACTCTTTAATGATTATCTTATAGTTTTTAAGAACTCAACTTAACAAAATTTTATAAAATGGCATTTTCATAGTTATTTTGATTTTGTTTATTTTTTATTGTCATTCTGTGTATGTTTTCCAATGCCATAAGAATTGTATAACTTGTATGAATTTTTATTCCTTGTTAACTCGTTATCAATTATATCATAGTTAAATCAATATATTAATTGTTAAAAATTTTTAATTATATAAATAAGAAAACTTATTATTATCTATTTAATATGAAATTTTACTTTATTTCCATATAGTAATCAAAATATAATTATTGAAAAACACAAGAGTTTTTGGATTACTCAACTTTCAAATGTGTTTCTGAAATTTGTACGTTTAATTGAAATGTGTGTTTTACAACTACAAAGGGCATGAATTATTTCTCGAGTATTAAAGCAAGAAAATTGCCTTTATTTGTTTACTTAATTTAAGTAGTTCTACAAGTGTTAAATCAAGAAAAATTTCTTTTGTTACATTCTCAATTGGTTCGTTTGTCACTCGACAGTCATTTTTGTACGGAAGTCCTAATAATTCAAAGTACTCTCCGACTCATCGCAATTATCAGAGATGTGGGATACGAACTCACAAACAGTTAAACGAGAAGGGAAAAGCACTAACTGTTGGGCTGTCAATAGGACTTGCGTTTATTAGTGGAGTAGAAGTTCAAATAATTTTAACAGAAGAATAACCGATTTTTAGCAGGACTAAAAATACTTAAAAAAGTTTAAGCTTTCAATTCTGTTACTCTTGAAAGTTGAGTATTAATTAAATTTGAAAGAATATTAATTATTTTGTTTAATGAACATATTTCTTTGAATTACAGTTTAACAGAAACTTAGCCATAAAATGCAAAACCTGTAACTTTTTTGTGGAGGCAAATATTTAAAATCTAGAGCCAGTTTCAGTTTTAAATTGTCAATTTTACATTTTTATTAATTTATCAAACTGATCGAAGTTGCTGAATAGTACGTCACAATTGAAAAATGCAGGTTTGAACCACTAACCTCCTATTACTCAAACTGCAAAATGAATATTTCAAATATTATACGCAATCGAACAGCAAGAAAACAATTACCAAAATATGAGCATGCCTATTTGTTATACAGACCTAAAATTGCCAAACGTGACATCTACTGCCTGCCTTCCATCAATAATAACTCTTTTAGGTTGAGTTCATGCTGTTTTCATGAGTTAATGCTGTTATTTACCGAGAACAGCTCCCGATAATTTGTCTGTGCCTATCTGTTGCCATGGAAACAAGACACGTTCCATTTTCAACAGTAGGAGCCCGAAAAAAGGCACCAGCTTTGGTCTATTGTTTGCCTTGAGGATAACATAACATACTACCCTAAATAATATTAATTCACAATGCCGTTAACCACCATTGGACAACTCTTGTTACTATAGCAACCACGATTCCCCAGACAACTTGGTGAGAGCTATTCTTGTGTTAGTAGTGAAATATAATTCTACTCACTTGCAATTTAGATGCAGTGATGTTGACGTAATTGTGGGACTCGTTGCCATCATCAATCCACCAGGTGTCGTTCGTGGTGGGTGTACCATCACACACGTACTCGTAGATCCCCTCTTGCCTGAGCATGTAATGGAGGGAGGTCCAGCCGAAGATGTTGCCGGTGAAAATGAAAGTTTCGAAGAGTCCATACCACAAGATGAAGTGACGTGTTATCTGTTTCATTGCAAAAACGTTTCTTTCCTTACAAGGAAGCAGCAAACTGTTATAAAGATAAGAACATTATCATAAGATTTATATTTGGAAAATAAATGAAAGACTTTTATATAAACTTTGCAAATATTATGACTTTTATATAAACTTTGCATATAATTTTATGAAAACTTTGTAAAATATTTATTAAGTAATTAGGAATGTAATGGATTATTTTAGTCAGTCTTCAATTTTTTAAAAATTGTTTTAGCTAAAAATAAAAAATAATTTTATTACTTCATAGTATGTTTTTAAAATTGCAGAGTTAAATAGTTTTGAAAATAAATAATTATACATTTCTTCTTTAAATAAAAAGTCAAAGAAGTGTGGTGGAATCGTCATAGATGCGCAAAAATAATTTAAAAAAAGTTTTGAAATTTTTTAGTAGAATTGCTGACGATTTAAAAGTTTCAAAAACTAATGGGTACAGAATATTTGTAAGCTGATTTATAGTAATACATTATGTGTTGAGATAAACTGGTTCTACTCTAATAATTTAAAGAAATAATGGTACATATTTATAAAAATATAAGTATAAATTTAAAATATATAAGCGGTAAAAAAATAGTAAAAGAGTTCAAAACGATTGTAGAATAACGATGATGTTAAGGAACTAAATAAAAAAAATACTCTTAATAACTTAAGAAATGAAATTTGCAAAAATTTAAAAATCTTTTCTTAACCTTCAAAAGATAAAAAAAAATTAAAATTATATAAATCTCGTCCAAGAATTAAAAACCGAGACTTTACTTTTGTAGAAAATAATAAATTAATTTTAAACTATTCATGATAAATGACGTGGCTTAAATAGTTTTTTGCAACTGCCAATCACAGATAAGTGAAATAACAAGTGATCAGGATATTGTACAAAAATTCTATGCCAAACTGGTTAAAAACATTTTTTAGCAAACAACAAATTGTATGTAAATTGATTGTTGTAAGAGCTTAATTCATGTCGTTATACCATAGTACCACAGAGGAATAATCATTTATTCCGCTATGATACTAGGGTATCATATCTTGTCTCATTTGTCTAATCATCCTGGTACATCCAAATTCTAAGCTATATCTATGGCAAAGTTTATTTTTCCAGAATTAAGTACTTCAGATACACTATTTACACCAAATATGAAAAATCTCATTAATGACATAACATCCAAATTGAGAATAGCTGCCTTATAATCCATCATAACAATTTCTCAGTTTGGTGATTTTTTTGGTGGATTTCCTTGTTTATATGTCAACCTGGTTCTTATTACGTCACACAGATGTTTAATGTTAAAAAGAATGAAAAAAAGAATTCTATTTTGGCAACCCTAGTACTTACGTCATCGCGAAGAAATTTAGAATTTGTTTCATTCTCGCATTTTAATTCTTATATTGTTTAAAAATCTTAATATTTCAGAAATATATATGCACGCATTTTATTTATCAGATTTAAATTTATTATTTAGAAATATAGGCATTTTCCAGGTGTTTATTACGTCACAGTTACGTCAACTTGGCGACAGTTCTTCATCGCCAAAGAATTCAGAAATTGGAATGATGGATTGATTTATAAGGCAGCTGTGTCCCACAAACTGGAATTAACTACAACTTTTATTTTCCCATGAAATGCATTGAAGTTATTATTGACCATCTTTTCTGACTGTGACTAGATGTCAGACATTTACGTCCATTTTTCATTACATAACATTTAAGATTTACTTCCTTTTTTTTTTTTTTTTTTTTTTTTTTTTTTTTGCTACACAACCAGAATTGTCTGTAATTGAACTACAATTGAAAATATGCACCCAAAATTCGTCACATTTTGTATCAAAACTTTCAAAGCAACAAATGATCGAAAAAATAAATGTGACAGTTATGCATATTTATAAAATGATGAGTAAGTGAAAAATAAATCACATGAAAACTATAATTATTTGGAAAGATAGAATGAGCATAAAAAGATGATGCAAAGTAAGCATTTGCTTACATGTAAATGACAAAAAAATGTATCGCGATAAGTTTGAAGCTGGTCTTTTAACGACTTCTTGCGAGCAATTTTCAAATGTCTGCTTATTCTCCGAAAACTTTGCGAGTAAGGGGTCGATTACAAATTCAAAATTGTCATATTATAAATAGTTTAAATTAATAAACCTTGATTAATGCGTGTGTGTGAAATGACCATGTGATAATTTTTACTTTAATTTACATGTGTAATATTTAAGATGTTTGTATTAAATTTGTATTTTTTTAATAATACAACTTTTGTAATAAGTAACTGTATCAGCAAGTATTATAAAGGATTAGAATTTTAAACTCAATTGTAAAGAATGGAGGTTTTTTTTAAAAATACAACGTAGCAACAAAATTAGAATAATACAAAAACTAGACATGAGAACCAAGCCCTTCTATATTAGATAAATATTAATACACTGTAAATACTAAATACAAAATTAGTATTAATTTGCAATGAACCTGAAGTACTAGATACGTACTATATGTATTTATATCTATAGTACCTAGCTATTTATACTATACGTACATATGAGTGTAAATAGCAAGATACTACAGATATGAACCTCTATATTAAAAATCGTAGATGTATTGCAATTAAGTACTATTTTGAGTTACCACATGATGCATAAAATATTAAATTAGTGTTTCATGTCACGATGATTAGCAATCTAGTCTTCAAAGGATAACGCTTTGGTCATGTTTCATAAGTAGTTATACCATCTTGGTACTTTTTAAATTACTACATTCACTATTGAATTTATGAAAGAATCTAAAATTAAAAGCCATTAATTGTTTCATTAAAGCGTCCCCTGGTGTAACATAGTTTTACCCATAGTCCTCTTGGAACACAAACCACTTTTCTTTGCTGCTAATCAATGAATGGTCTGACCTCCGAAATTTGAAATCCCTTATTTCATCAATCTGTTTAGAATTATTCGTTGGGTCAATCTCAAGTTTGTATAATTTTGTTTCAATTATAATTTTAAAATAACCACTGCAACATAAAAATTTTTCTATGTATTATAAATTTTGAACAAATGTTTGCCCATAGAAAGTTTTTAAATAGATCATGTCACCAAATCCAAATGGGAACTATATTTCTATTTTGTTTTGTCATTTTACAACCCCTGTTTTGTATAACAACGGTTGCCAAATTGGTCCGTGAGAAAATTTCGTTGATCCCCTAAAAAAATGTAGAATATATTGCATAGAAAAATGTAGAATATAAATGTAGAATTGGAACTACTTTGATAGACTCCCCAAATCGTAAATTTGGCAACTTTTTTTTCTCACCAAGATGGATTCTCTATAAATACAAATAATTAATACATAAAAAACTTTAAAAAAAATCTCAAAAAATGGTACAAAATACAAGAAAATATTGAATTTGGCATCAGCAAAATCCTAAAAGCTGAAAAATCCTAAATTAGCAACACCAAAATAAGAAACAGCAACCCTAAAAAATCCGTAGGGAGTGCCAGATTTGGCGCGTAATTTTTTTTTTTTGGGGGGGGAGGGTATATCAAAGTTGTTCCGTAAAATTACTCACTATATTAATTTATGTTTTAAGATGCATTGAAACACAATTCCATTCATAAAAATACGTGAAAAGTTATAAATATGGTCATTTTCTAATATAACACTATAATACATAGTGACATTTTTTTATAAATATATTAGTTTGGGGAAAAAGAAATCCATTATTTTTACGTGAACTTCTTCTTTTTTTTAAGAAGTAAAAAAAGAAGAAGTCTTGTTTTTAACTTCTTTCAGATTCACTTTGTAAAAAGGTTTAAAACAGTTTCCATGTAGATTTTTAGGTCTTGTGCAAAGCTACGACTGCTGACATGCTGTCAAATTTGATAATTTTTGATATTTTATATACATTCTCGACGATGTTGTATCCATGCGAGGTGCATCTTTAGCATCCAAATAAACTGATTGTCATAGTCATATATAGGACGATAAACACCTTTCACAATTTTAGCCACCTGGTTTGCATTTTCGCCATTATAAAACTAAAATGTATCGAATTTTCTGTTTGTTGTCTTCTATTTTTAAAACCTTGTACTCATAACTGAATGAATCAAACAAAAAACCGCTAGAGAATATTTTAGTGTCAAATGTCACCTTTCCAATGAGCATAAATTTGAAATTGTTTGATAGATACCTCACGAGATAGCGATCACTACAGACATCTACCGAAAAAATAATGGATAACTTTTTTCCCAACCTAATATTTGACAGGTTTTTAAATTTCTTTTTACAAACACAAGATAAACAAGACAAAAAGAATGTTTTTTTTTTGTACGAAATTTTCACTAAAAAGCCATCTCATTATTAAAAAAAATTATTAAAAAATCTTATTAATGGTTCGCGAGATTTAAATTATAAATTTACTGTTCCTTGAAGTCAAAAGGTTTGGCGACAGCTGACAATATTATATTAAGAAAATAAAAAATTAAAAAAAAAATTCAATACATATGCTTTTCTTATGTCATATATTTTATTACTTTTAAAAGCACGACCCGTTACCTTTTATCCAAGAAATTTCAGAGTGTATTAAATTTATATGAACTATAGGCATATATAAAATATACAAACTAGAGGTATATGAATAAAGATATATGTATATAAAGATATATGAATAGAGGTATATATACGAACTGAAATTGAGAACCTAAAAAGGAAAAAATTCTGCTTAATGCTCTTTTGATTGTTGAATATTCATATAGTTTAAAAACCAAACTCATAATATCACAGTTTAAGAAACAGTTATTTTTCACTGCTATCTGAATCATCCAGCACTCTATTCATATTTTTATTTACCCCGAAAATTGAAAAGTATTTAAATATATTTATAACGATCGAGTCTTAACTTACAGTGGAAATCTTGTATCTAGCTTTCAGAAAAAATTTAACAAAATATAATAATAAAATAGGCAAATTCCTAGGAGATCCTACACCCTTGGTGACAAACTGTAAAAAAGCGCCAAGTTGGAACAAAATAGCGATATAAGAATTACAGAAACAGCAAGAAAAAAATCTCCAAGGCGAAACAAAATGACGAAATGAAAATTCTATAAACAGTTAAGTTTATCGTATCTAGTGTATAAAGTAGGATTACCAAGACTGGTGAAATTTACCGTCAATCAAAATTATTCGCTCAAAGTGTGTAAGCTCTGCTAGGATCTAACCATAATATGTTATAATATACAATAATAATATTCGCTTTATTTAAAATGCTATTTTGTGCTGCGAAATTAGTTCTGATGTATAAAGCACGTAAGAGCAAATAGAATGAGGTGTGAAAAGCTTGAAAATTCCATCTAAACTAATTTAGACGTTAAATGTTAACGTCAAGATTTCTTTCCGACACATTTTCAATAGCATGAGAAAAGCTACAAAAATTCACTACAGTTGGCAGACAATATAATTTTTTAAAAATTGCAAAAAAAGTTGTAAGTATGGTCGAGTTAGCTGAAGATTGATTCACTGAAGGTATCTGTGGCATGTTATGTAAGTCGTGGCCATAATGTCTTCTAAATAAAACAATATTCTTGGGAGGACAGATCAAGTGTTGGGGGTGGATTGCTACCTGGTCCCTTCATCCAAATTACGAAGACTATCACTCAGTAGCTTCCACTTCACTCGTTGAGCTCAATTGTCGACTATTTACTGGAAAGTATGATGGTATACACACATACATGTTAACTTTGTCTGAATAATCTTTTTCGATCAAACAATAGACTGCATTTTTAAATAGTTATATGCAGGGTTTGTACAATATAATAGAAAAGTATCACTAAAACTAGTAACTTCTATATATGATATTAAGTATGGAACTTAAATAATTACCAGTTTTTATATCATACTGTTGCTTAAAGTCTCAAAAGTGTGTGTGCGGGAATGTTTTTTTACGTCACCGTTGACTTAATTTCATTTAGGGAGAATATACAATGAGAGACTTGTCTGAGTTCCATAGGGGGCAAAGTTGGGAGTAGGCTTGTTGTTGGGAGTATCAATAGGCCTCATGCCTAAAGTCATGATAGCCTAAGTATAGTAGTCATACAACAATTATGACAAAACAGTATCAACGTGACAGAACTTATGAAGGAAAGCCCTGAGATTGGCAGACATTAATGAAGATTTAGACCACCAGAAAAGCACGGTGGCAAAAGTGATTGCTGAGCTGCAGGAGAATCTGATATCAAACAATATAATTAGAAGGGAATTGCCTGTATAAAATATCAGAAGCCCAGCAGTGATTACAAAACTCCCTGTGAACTGGAAGCTACTAGTATAATTGATCCAAAAAGCCAGGACTACGATTCAATTAAAATACATCTTGTTTCCAAGTGAATCTAGTTTCTCCTTATTCCCCATCATAGGAATAAGGAGTGACGAGCAACCACGCAGAAGCATACAAACCAGACCGTCTTCTTCCTTGAGTGCTAACGTGGAGATGGTTTCGTTGTGATATGATATTTAATCTGGTTTGTCTGGAATAGGCTCCTTTGTCACTTTATACAGATTGATCACCAGCAATATATCGCTTTCTTGGCCGACAAATTGGATTCAACGAAACAGACACTGTTATAACATAAATAAAATCGACTTGTTTTTATTTATAATTTGCACCATTGTTTTCATTTATATTGCAAAAACACATATTGAATTATTCTTATTATTAATAACTTTTCTTCATTATTAAATAGAAATATATATGTATACAATAATAATGTCTATATTATTGACTGAACATTGCACAATATGATAAACTGGGGCTATGTTACACAAATTTATAATTTTAGATAATGTATATGTGAAATATAATACACTAAGAAATAAAGAAATATCTTTTTAAAATTGCTATTTTTATGTATTAATTTAATGTTATTAAAGAATTGAAATATTAATTTTGATTACATAGAAAAACGCTTAAAATGAAGTTTAGCAAAATTGTTATAAAATAAAGTATTAACCAATTCAGTATGAAAAAAGTTTTATTGAAAAAAAGATAGATTTATAATTGAAATTTAACATGTTATCTTAAATTTTAGGTTTTAAAAATAAATTTAAAACACGGTGGATCCTAATACAATCTGTCACACGTTAGATACCGATGCCATTTCGTTATTTCAGATTCAACTGACGTACCAATCGAATACAGTTTTAATATTATTTGGGTATAATTTGACCATTATAATTTAATACAAATTCATCATTAAAAAACTAATAAATAACCCCCAATTATAAAATAATCCAAAACAAATATTATAAAATTTTAATGTTTATAAACAAATAATATTAAATATATTTTAATTTTAATAAAAAAGCTATTAATTAAAAAATATATATTTTATTTAATATTATAAAAATTTTATTTTAAAATTATTTAATTATTTTATATTTTATTATTTGCAATTTATTATTAATAATGTTTATTAACTTTATTGCATTTATTTTATTTTAATTAATGTTTTAAATGCAACAGAAGTATAAATGTTGCTACGAAAACACATAATTTTAAAAATTAATATAATTATTACCTTTTTTCGTTCAAATTATTCTCCCTTAATGGCATCATTATTAATGTTTTTATATTTGTTTCCGCAAGATATATAAAAATCGGATTCACTTTGCAAATCGATTTTGCACAATAAAACAGATGTCTTTTTCCCAAGAATGAAGAAATTATATTTTGGAAACCTAATTTCGTATCATTCTAATATCATTGAGTGGCAACACTGGATCAGGAATGATTAGACAGCAAAATGAGAGCAATGAACTGATTCATCAATATCAAAAAATTGAAAATAAGAAACAGGAAGCTGTTAATCGATGATTGAGTAGATAACGAAATATAAATTCATCTATTGTTTATAAATATCACAAATGTTATGAAAAATTGTTTGAACTTTTTTTTTAATTGTTACAAATTTCATATAAATACATTAAAATATATTATTGTTATTTAATTTTAGAGGATAAAAATTATATATATATATATATATATATATATTTATATATATATATATATATATATATAATTTTGAATTCGTTAAAACATACAAGTATTAAATATACATTTAAACACACATTTAAATTTTTTAATATAATAGAAAATCACTTTCAATATGTTTTTAATTTAGAAAAAGTTATATATATTTAAATTATTGAATTAAATCACGAGCTATAAAAATATATGCTAAAAATATTGACTGCAAATATGTGTATTTCTTATTAAAACATTGTCTAAATTCAAAACATTTTTATCTCTAACTAACATTAATCTAAGTTGTATAATTTTTAAACTGCTAAAACTATATTTGAGGGTGCCCCCTTGGGCACTTTTGGTTGACGCCATTCCTGTTTAAGCTGAACATCGTGCAAACAGGTATGGCGGCAAAAACATAAGGAAATACCAATGAATGCAATATAAGCAAACTTAATAAACCAAATAATGTGCACAAAATATTTTTTTGAGAATCAAGGGAGCACCCTCAAATATAGACTAACCTTTAAGCTTTTAGGTAATTTTATAGTTTAACATAAATTTATTAAATTGAGTTTCCATGCTTTTGTTTTGTATTAAAACAAGAATATAATTAATAAACTTAAATGTTTTAAAATTTTAAGAAGTAAATAAAAATTTCAATAAATAAATTATTTTGAAAAAATATATATATAAAAAAAATATATTATAAATATATATAAATAAATATTGAGTCCTATAGATGTTTAAATGAAATTTTGTTTGAAAAGTGAAAGTTTTTAGTAATGAGTTTTATATCATTTTATTAAGAAATTACGTGTTTAAAAACAGCGTGTTTAGTTCATACTATGCTAATGTACTTTTGCGCTGGAATTTTGGAATATTAAGTCCGCAAAAAAGAACATATTCAATACTTTGTTTCTAATTGATATTTCAAAGCCATAGAAGGTCTTGAGAAAATTTTTATAACTGAAAATGATCAATCTGTGATTAAATATGTGAGGGGAATGTATACATTTTTGCATTTAATATTTGCATGAATTTTTGTGCATAAACTCAAAAATCATGATTTTATTACATTATTAGGAACCGAGAGAAATATTATAGACTTTTCATATTGAATTATTCAGCGAATTATCCATGCTTGATTCTAACTTTTCAAAAGACAACATTAGCATATTTTTATTGTTTTAAAATTTAAAGTTCTATGGATTGAAGATATTAATATGTGATCAAATGGCTTTTCTAAACTCACAAAGTCAAATATAATTTGTGCTTTCTACTTAATTGAAAGCAAAAATTTAATATTGTATATATTTTTAATGTCGAGGCACTGGTTGATTGACCCGTGGCCCATGACAAGCTGCTACTCGTTTAGTGTTACCCGGTGGGCACCTGTGAACCAAGTCACGGAGGCGAGTAGCACTGCCCTCATTGCACCACCCCAAATCCGTTTACAGGGCGGGCCACATTCATCCATCATCTGAGGAAAGGACAAGAAACGCAGAGAGAGAAAGTACATCAATGCCCGAGCCGGGATTCGAACCCAGGTCCTCCCCATCCGTAACCAGGTACTCTAACCACCAGACAGGGTGGGCGGCCTTTTTAAAAATATAATATCCATCATCACAGGAAAAGACCAGAAACACATAGGAAGAGAAAGTACATCCATACCCCAAGGCAGGATTTGAACCCGAGATCGACAGTCCAGGAGTCAGGAAAGCTAACCATTCAGCCATTGGCCGGCACCTAATTTATTGTGTCACTCCGAAATAATAATAATGCTCAGAGCTGTTTCCATTTTCGGAAAATTTATATCTATCGAAAAATAAAGAGCAAGTATTTTGAAGTTTCGTGGTTAGTTATATGAAAATATTTGCGCCGAGAATTTCATTAAACTTCTAAGTCACTGAATCAAAATCTTATTTAGTTTAGCACTGTTTAAAAAAATAATGAAATAATCCTTGAAAGAGTATAAGAGAGAGGACACTTTTTTGATGGGGGGGGGGAGGAAAAAAAACATTCTTAACAGTGCAGATGTCAGTTGAAACGTATTGTAATGATAAGGAAATGTGTAAAAACAATTTATTACAGTTCTGTTGTCGTGTGCCAGCCAGGCCGGCACGGCAATATGGGGTGCGCTGCTCCACTTTTCCAACTGAACCATAATTTAGTGTGGAGTCCGACTTCCTCAGTACACACATGCCATAGGTACCCGTTTATAGGGTAGGCAACCATTTACACACAAAGAAAGGACAAAGACAAGAAAGAGAGAGAAAAAGTACATCCATGCCCGAGCCAGGATTCGAACCCAGGCCCCACCCATCTGTAGTCAGGTTCGCTAACCACTAGACAGGATGGGCGGCTACAGTTCTGCTATTCGAGAAAAATAGTGAAAGAAATAGTCGAAGCTGGATGTTATAGAGTAACCGAACAAGGCACATCGCAAAGTAGTATAGCAAGCCTTATTTTTACTGATATATACACTTAAACTATTTGCTGGACCTATAGTTTAAAAAAAAATTTAAGCTAAGAGCCAGAAGATACAGCTAATACAGTTTTGCGACGACTTTGTAGTTAGCTGTAAAAAGGAAGACAATGCAAAAGAATCTCTAGAATTACTGAAACAAATGCTAAGTAAACTTGTGTTAGAAACAGTTGAAAATAAAACAAAAATAGCATAAAGTCGAGTAGCACTGCCCACGTTGCATTGCCACAAACCCGTTTTTAGGGCGGGCAACAATCATCCCAGAAGAAGAAAGGACAAAGATACACTGAGAAAGGAAACGTCCATGTCCAAACCTGGATTCGAACCCGGGACCTAGGAGTCGGGAACGATAACCACACAGCCAGCCAATATATATATATATATATATATATATATATATATATATATATATATATTATTAATTTTATGCTCTCTATTTTCAGATCATATTTATATTTCAGGCCGAAATTTATTAAATTTTTATGTGATATACGAGGGTTACTCTGAAATTTTTGAGATACGCGCAGACGAGAATTTACAAAATAAAAATAAGGGTTTAATTTTAAAATACAAAGTATTTTAACACAGAAGACGATTTTTTACTGACTTACTTTAACTTGTTTAGCGTATAATACATTTTAAACAGAAGAGAAAATGGAGTTGATGCGAGAGCATTTTCGCGCTATGATTTTCAACGATTTTAAGACAGGATTAAATCAAGAAGAATGCTTTCAATGGTTGCAATTAGCATTTGGTGATGAATCTCCAGCTCGTACTATTGTATTCAGATGGTTTAGAGAATTTACAAGAGGTCACAATTTTCTTCAGGATGAAGAACACACAGGAAGACCGCCGTCGGCAGTAATCCCTGATAATGTGTCTACCATACGAAAAATGTTAATGGATGATAATCGCTGTACCTATCAAACAATACAGAAGGAACTTAACATTGGATCCACAGCCATACACAAAATCATTCGTGAAGAATTACATATGAAAAAAGTAGTTTCCCGTTGGGTTCCCCATAATCTAACTGAGCACCAAAAAGGGAAGCCTTTCAGAATCAGTAAAGAAATTCTTAAATTGCTAAATGATGGTGGCCACCGCATCATTTCTAAAATTGTAACAGGTGATGAAACGTACATACCGTTTTTTGACGTTCCAACACGTCAAGAAAGCAATTTATGGGTCTTTGAAGATGATCACACGCCGACAATGGTAAAAAAACAACGCGCACTGAAAAAGTGATGTATGCCGTTTTCTTCAGAAGTACGGGATTGGTCAAAACCATCAAGTTGGAAGGACAGAAGACAGTAACAGCAAACTGGTATACCAGTTAATGTCTTCCAGAAATTCTACAAGAACAGAATGTTAGGGGACTAATGCTTCACCATGACAATGCATCTTCACATACAGCCGGATTAACAGTTGAGTTTCTTAAACAAAAACAAATTAAAGTGATCGACCATCCGCCGTATTCACCTGATCTAGCTATGTGCGACTTTTGGTTATTCTTTAATCTAAAAAAGAACTTACGTGGACGTCGTTTTCATTCAGAAGAAGAGATTAATGCTATAAATGCATGTGTGGCTATAAATGCATATTGTGGCTATAAATGCATTTTTTTCACCTATTCCAAGAAATGAATGGCTTGAGGCATTTAATCTGTGGAAAATTCATCTACAAAAGTACATTGATGCTGGAAGAGACTACTTTGAACACACATAAAATTTTGTAAGTATAACTTTAAGAACCTAGTTGTATCTCAAAAATTTCAGAGTGACCCTCGTATAATAATAGAGCATGAACAAAAAAATTATCGAAATACGAACGGTTACCATAAATATAGAATCAATTTTAAGTCATAGAAAAAAGGATTATCAAATGGAATGGAAATATAGTTTAAATTTGGTTGCCAAATTTTTCGTATATATATATATATATATATTTGGCATTTAGAAGAGCATTACAAGCTTCTTAGAGGGAAGTAAGACTTACTGATAAACTACACAAGGGCTACCCTAGCCTTGAATGACTTATAAGAAGCTTGAAATGCCAATAGTGTTTGTTACATAGTCCTTCAACTTATGCGCATTAATTTTACTTCTATATTTATTTGCAATTTCGCGCGTCTGAAATTTCGTATCTTATCTTGGCAACTTTAAATTTGCTCTTTAATTCTTCTCTTTATTTATTTGCAATTTTGCAGATTTGTAATTTGATATTTATGGCTACTATGGATTTGGTATTTTCCTTTCAATTTCCTTGGTATTATCATTTTTTGTGTTATTTCTTCAATTTAAAACTTTCTTGATATGGCTTTGGGGCGTAATGGCTTGATTTAGACATTTGTCTTCAGCCATTGCAGAAAAGCCATACGATTTTTTTTTTTTTTTTTTTTAAATTTTACTTTTGATCTCTATAATTATTTAAATCACTCAAATTTTAAAATTCATTTTGTTTAATATCATTTGTATACTGGTTACATATTCTTGTTTTTTTTTTGCTATATTTAAATAATCTTAATTAATTCCTTTATTGTATTCAGTTTTGTTCAAAATATTAAACAATATTCTAATATATATATATATATATATATATAAATTATATAAATTTTAATTAGTATATTGTATATATATTAGAAATCAAAATTTAGAAATAAAAGATATCAAAATTTCCTCAAAGAATTCTTCATTAGAACTTCTTCATTGCATGCAATAAAAAAGTTTTTGTTCTATAAATAACTCATTTGCAAACATAGGGAAATAAAAAAATAAGGGAAAAAGCAGCAAAACACGAAACAAATTAATTCAATTCATACAATTTTACCATATATGTTTCTCAAGCATTCGTTAATAGTTTGATTTGTCTTAATAACGATCTCTTTCTGCACACTAAGAGAAATTTGACAAGGACGTACAGGTTTATGCGGATCCCCAAACAACTACAAATGCCCAAGGTGAGATTCGAACTCACGAGCCGTTGAAGTGAAGGCCGGAGCTCTAACCATTTGATAGCCAGAGTGGCGTGATTTAATAGAAGATTTGACACATGTACAGAACTAAGGAAGTTTAAATCACTTAATAAATAAAATCATCCGTCCTTATATCATGCAATTCAAGCACATAATGAAGAGAAGAAAATTTTTTACAAAAAAAAGAAAAGAAAATACAAATATTATCAACCGAGTGGATTTAAATTTAAAAATTCATGAAATGTTTCAGCAGGGTCTGTTGTTAAAATATTTAATGTTATATAGTGTAGATGCAGTAAAATTCAGAAGGTTTCTCTGGTGTCTTATTATCAATATTCTTGCCAATTGAAGAAATTTTGCGCAGTTACATTTTATCAGCCTCCTTTGCCAAGTATTTTTATTTAACCCTTCTTTGCATAATGGTGGAAATTTCCATCTTAACCTATAATGCCCAAAAATTATATAAAAGAACAAGTTCACTTTAAGTTGGTCGTGTTTGGATACCTTTTTAATGTCCATTGCATAAAAAGAAACATAGCTGTCAAAAATAAACAAGTGTCATTATCAGTGCTTAAAGTTGTCTCATTCCGCTGTTTGTTGTAGTTGCAATAAACGTATGATTTCGTTTATAATTTTGTTTTATTATATTAGAGTTTCTTTTGCTAAAAAATTGAAAATGAGTGGAAGAAAGGTTTGTAACACGTGTTTCTGTTATTTTCCTCTTTTATTTCTATTTAGTACTAAGCTAATGATCTAACTTTGGATGATGATGGAAAGTTTTAGCATATTGTTTTTTGCTAAATTTATACTATAAATATATACTAAGATTTTTTTAACCATTTTTCCTTTAATTTTGAACATGAATTATATCAACTTGATTTATTTCACCAATAAAGAAAAAATCATGCTAAGAAGAGTTAAACTAGCTGTTACATAAGCATTTCAAACTTCGTAATAAGCTAGAAAAAGCATAGGGAATGCTTAAAACTATAATTTTGGGAAGTGATATTAAATTTTGCAAAGCAAAAGTGTGTAAGTATTTTTTCCGACAAAAGTATCTGGAAGTGATCGGTTGTTCAATTATAATTATGTTTAGGCCAACTGTATAAATTTTTTATACATTTGGCTTAAACAATTTGTTCTAACTAACAACTTCTACTGTATAAATTGACCTAACTAATTTGTGCTGTGCATAGACTGAAAAAATATTCTCATACTTAAGATCACGAAAGGGGACTGAAAATATAAGCCTTCGAATTTCCAAAAGCATATTTCGAGTCCATGCATTGAAATAATCTTCAAATTTCAAAGAAGATACCAAGTGCTATATGAGTTGTATTGCTGAATTCAAATATAATAATTAAAACGATATTCGTAAGCCTCTTAAATTATTATATTACACTGCTAGCCAACATAAATGAAACCTTTTGAAAGAAGTATGCAAATAACATGAAATTTACAACATGCATTAACGGAGGTCAGATCTGTAAATGATTAGAATTTCAGCGCAGACGCACATCACACCCACCTGTGATGCCACTTCAATTTAAAGCTTGGTGATTTCGACAATTTCAAGTCCAGCAATTGTATTTTTTTTTAAGATTAATTATGCCTCGTAGAAGTTCCAAGTATCCGAAAATGACAGAGGAAGGACAGTGGCCTACAGAGATTGCTGAATATCTTTCAGAAAAATCGGTAGTCGTGTTGGACGTAACCAAACAACTTTTATACGGATATGTAATCATTGGATGCAGAAGGGTACGACGGACCGACGTGTTCGATCGCAATTAATTACAGTGCATCACTCCACGTGATGACAGGCAAATTGTGCGCATGGCACTGACAGATCACTCAGCCACATCCCGAATCATATCACAGCACATTCAGTCTGTTACGCATCATCCAGTATTTGCTCTACATCTCTGAGGTGCTAGAGCCAGTTGTCCTTCCTTACCTTCAGGACTTGCTCATAGCCATATTTCAATAGGATAATGCGCAACCACACGTGGCACGCACTGTCCAAGGGTTCTTCGTCTATCGCAAAATTGAATTGCTTCCCTGTCTGGCTTGCTCTCCGGATCTTTTGCCTATAGAAAACACATGGTCCATGGTTGCTCAACGACTGACCCATATTATATCCACAGTTGCCACACCAGATCAACTTGATAACGTGTAGAAGCTGCTTGGTCCGCTCTACCCCGAGAACACATCCAAAGTCTCCGTGAATCAATGCCGAGGCGTGTGGCAGCAGTGATCTCCAAGTCTCTAAATTTAATCATTTGATACTTGGTCAACATGTTATCCACTAAATAAATTTTGTTGTGATATCTCTTGTCTTTCTTGGTGTTGCAATTTGGGTGACTTTTAGCATAAAACATGTACATAACTTTCATGGGAAAATTACGATTTGGTGAAATGAGAATATTTGTTTTTTGTGTAACTTTGTATAAAACACTGTTTTCACTACGAAAGGTGGATTCGTATGCATGTTAGTTGAGGTGTCACGATGGTCTGGTTGATTAAGGCATCGTCTCATTACCGGAGGTAGTGAGTTCGAATCCCGGCTTTGCCGAAGATCTGTCGTGTTCAATAATGGTAATTGAGGCACCCAAAATATGTCGTGATCGCAATATCCTCCATGTTATTATTTCAAATTAATACCTCTGGTGGTGTTAGAAGCCCGGCCTTGGGTCTTCCTTTACTTCCTACCTCTAAATTGGTGTTGCCATCTATGAACCAATGTCGTACTTCTACTTTCGTAGGGGAGTGCTCTGTTCAAAAACAGAGGATGCTCTTTATTCTTCTTACTGCCCATTACTTCATTAGCCCAGTTGACTTCATTAGCCCAGTTGCTGACGGGTGGGCTTAGCTTCGCCAAGTGTCATTAATAACAACAGCAACACATATTAATTGAAACAAATGGAATAAAGTATAGAAACACTTGAAAATTTTCTTAAATTATTTTGTTATATATTGAAATAAGCATTTATTTTATCCAGATCTAAAGGATTTCTCATCAGCGGCATATTAGGAAAAACGAAAACACGCTCTCTGCAATGAGGTATAACACTATTTTTCTCAAATATGTAAAAACGATTATTTATTTTTTTCAATTATGCTATGGAAATGGAAATGAATTGATCCGATACTGTATACATATTTTTTTCTTTTCCCAGAGCTATCCATGTTAGACATAAATAACAATTTTAAAACGGCGGAAAAGACCTCGTACTTTCGCCCCTGATGCGAAATAATTTCTTGAATTTAAACTAGATGTATAAAATTTTTCAGTTTCAAGTTTTAAGAATTCCCATCATAAAAGCATCAAAGAGCATTTGTTTTTAATACAACATATCACAATGTCTTGGAAAAGGAGATTTATCTTCCCTTACTTCATGATTATTAAGCCTTGCTAAATGGAATTACTAACCGAATATAATTCTAAGTGCATGAACAATTATGTAAGAATATTGAGCTTCATTAAAAAGGAAAAACTTTCATCATAAAAATTTCTATCTAACAAACACATTTATTTGTAATTTTTCTGTTCAATTGTTATTCCATTCTCACTCTGATTTGAATCAAAACTTATAAAGTTTTAAGATAGCTAAAAAACATCATTAGAATATGTAATTAATTAATTCATTTAAAATATTTGAGAAATGAACCGTGCTTAATTTAGCATATTGCTTCGAATGTTTCTGAATTTGAGTCCCCTGAGGAGGACTAATATTGATCAGTAACTTCCTTTTCTTCAAATGTTTTTAAAACTTGGCTTACGTTGATGTTTTCGAAGAATTTCCCTTCTGGCCATTGGAAGGGGCAACAGGATGTGGTTTCAGAACGATGTTAACGGAATTACCTCTAAATTAGTGCTTCAATTCCTTTCCTCTTTAAAGAAATATTTCTGACTTGATACGTTACTAATCTTAATTGGTGTGTTCACGTCGCACTAAATCAAAATAACTTGGCACTGGACATGGCCATATAATGAAATTCTCAAGAAATACTCGAAAATAAATTTTAAACAAGATCAGATAAAGTATTTTATTCATATTTTTCTCTGGGATTGAAATTTGGACTGACTAAACAGGGCAAAGAAATAATGCTTAACGCCAAAACAGGATCGAAAAGAAGACAAAAGTAAAAAAATAAAAAAGAGTTTATTGATTGATTAGCGATGAGAAAAGTATTATGCAACAGTGTATACGAGGGTCACTGTGAAATTTTTGAGATACAACTAGGTTTTTAAAGTTATACTTACAAAATTTTAGGTGTGTTCAAAGTAGTCTCTTCCAGCATCAATGCACTTTTGTAGACGAATTTTCCACAGATTAAATGCCTCAAGCCATTCATTTCTTCGAATAGATGGAAAAAATGCATTTATAGCCAAATCAATCGCTTCTTCTGAATGAAAACGACGTCCACGTAAGTTCTTTTTTAGATTAAAGAATAACCTAAAGTCGCACATAGCTAGATCAGGTGAATACGGTGGATGTTCGATCACTTTAATTTGTTTTTGTTTAAGAAACTCAACTGTTAATCCGGCTGTATGTGAAGATGCATTGTCATGGTGAAGCATTAGTACAACCACAGCAAAACTTCGATATCTTGATTTTTTTACAGTCAGGGAATGTCCCAATGTAATTTTTTCTTATTTGGTTGACAATATGATCAATGTATTTAGAAGAAATACTTTTTTTAAGATTTAGTTAAATTTTTCATTAAATCCCAATAGAACTTCAATATTTCGATTTCTTATGGTTCAAACTTTAGTAGCAGGAGTTTTGCTTCTAAATATCCTTGTAAATCTGATAATTAATAAGTTTTGTAGGGATACTTTAAGTAAATAACTTTCTAACACCACGATAAAAGTTTTATTTTATTTTATACAACAATTTTGATATCATTTCAAGAAAAAAATATATATATAATTGATGCAGAATAAATATTTTATTTCTATAGAGAGATTTTCTGGAAACATAGTCTTTTTTAGACGTGGAATATTATATTTTGATTCATGATTAATTTTAAATGCAAAGTAACAAAATACTATGCAGGATTTTATGTTTATTTTTTAAATGTAGAGTGGCCAACACTATAAATTTATGCTTAACTGTTTGTACATCGAATATCACCAACATCATTCTAATATTTCTTGTACTCAATATTACGGAGCAATTTTTCAATCACTGGTGGTGTTTGTATGTTATTTTTTTATGTATAAGGTGTTATGACACTACGTTTTTATGCTTAGAATGCAAATATATAGAATAATATAACTACACTTTTTAATTTTTTATGCTGACACTATTACATTACTATATAATATGCTAATTTTAAAAATGTACCATGAAATTGGGCTTTTTATCATAATTTTCAAGTACATTTAATCATATTTGTTTAAATAATTTATTGATGATTTCCACGAAATGATTTAAATTCTTCAGTTTAACCAACTGGCTTTCAAAAATTTCTCAGCATGAAATCACCATATAAACACGCGTTTACACACACACACACATATATATCTTGTATGGTTTTACCTATGTCATGTTTTCAAATGTATTTGATAGCATGACATAGATAAAATCATACAAGATAATTAATATTTATAAATATATAATTTCAAACCGCATTCAAAATACTTTAGATCTATCCATCGTAAATAAATTATTTTCAGTCATCATTTTATGAAAATAAATTGGTTGTGTTCAATGAATTTAATATTTTGAATATAGTAATTTTTCCGCAGTATGAATAAATTATATAAAAGTAACAAAAAATGTAAAAGTAAATAATAAAAAAAGGGCTTTCAATACACTTTTGGAGTCACATTTTTTATTATATATATATATATATATTCTTTCTTTACAAGTAATTTTTGTAAATTTATGTAACAGGAACTATTGAACTTAAGATAAAAAAAAAGTATGCTTTAAATTTGGTTATAGTAAATTTTGAAACTGTAGTGTAACACCTCTGCAGAATATAGCCCGACTACGCGAATTGTCTAACTATATTATTACATAAAGAACATTCAGAACTTGCGCATTTCCAAAAAATTATTTAACAAATTTTAGAATCAGGAAAATTTAAATTAATTTTTCGAAATA
Organism: Latrodectus geometricus; assembly: GCA_026290005.1. NCBI lineage: Eukaryota > Metazoa > Arthropoda > Arachnida > Araneae > Theridiidae > Latrodectus > Latrodectus geometricus. The sequence goes on along the minus strand of JAPDSC010082954.1, from coordinate 351,911 downwards.
TTCTTACTTATATTTCCATTACAAAAATAAAATTATTGTATTATATATGAAACAATTGCATATAAATATAGAAGTAAAAGACAGTCTTAAAAGAAAAATTAGTTTTTATTAATCTGTTTTTAATTATTGTGTGTCAATTTAACGATACTAAATTTCTAAATATTGTTACAAAAAAAATTAAAAAAAATTAAAATAAGGGTTATCGTGTTGAATAAGCGTGTAAAAAAGCTATACAATTTATTTATATAAAAAAAGATGTATATCAATAATTTCGTAATGATAAAATATCTCTTAAATATCGATGTATTCTTTTAGATTTTTAAAATTTTATCCCCGATTATTTATAATGTATTTATGAAAAGATCAATTATATTTATCCATTAAAATAAGTAAATTTACAAAAGAAAAATTAACAAGAAATATTATTAGTATTTATACATACAGTCTGAAAAAGTGTTGTAAACGGAATGATTCCATTCCAGTTTAACATAATTAGCAAATTTACATTTTAGATTATAATATCTAATATAAAATAAATAAATAATTCAGTTCATAATTGACATATTATTTTCTATAAATAAATTTTTGAAAAAATAATGCAACTCACCAAGTATACAAATTCAAAAAGTCGCTCCTAAAGTCGGGAAAAATCAATAAAAAATATTTTTAAAAATAATTAATCCAGGTGAAATGTCTGTTAATTTATGAAGATATCACAATATATGCAAAATAGTTGCATTTATACAACTCTCGATATAATTATGGAATATTAATACAAGACCACACGGAGTTATTTATGAAAGGGTACTACCAATATCAATAATCAATTTCTTTTACATGAATGAAAATGTTATTTTTCTGTTCGATGAATCAATTCATCAGATGGTATTACCCTCCAAAGTTGTTGATTGGCTCAAAAGTATATTACGTCACTCGACGTTGAAGCAGAACTTTTCCGAAGAAAACTAGCATAAATTTCGAAAAATGGTGGCGGCATCTATCAATTCACGTAAATACTAAATAAGAAAATAAGGTTCTAAGATTTCCATAGTTGAATATGGATTAAATGAACCCATGAAGTTAAAAAAAATTTTATGTAAATAATATAACTTCAAAAGTGAAATTCGTCAACAATAATTTATCTTTTTATATGTATTATTGTATTTATTTTAAATAAATATATATTATAAATATTATAGAATAAATTTTAAGAAATAAAGCTATTCTAAAATATATTTTCTGAAATTTATTCTTTTAGCATATAAAAAAAATTGAAGAAACAAATTGCTAATGTTTATTATAATAAATTACAATATAGATGTTTAATGAAAAAAAATATGAGACAGTTTTAAACTTGTATTTGTATTGTTTTCCTATTTACATCACATTAAAAGTAAATTATGGGTTATCTTGTAAGAGGGGGTCGTATGGCTGGCCATTGATTGCTCATTTTTAAATTTTAAATTTAGTGGCATTATTATAGTAGTTCTTATTTTAGTATTATAGTTCCCAGTTTTTCTCTGTCACATAGAAATAACAGTTATTTTCTACTATTTATATAAAATTTTCTTATGGAATTGGTATTAAACGTTCTTTCCGGAATTCCACCAATACCGAGTTATCTGCATTTTTAAAGATACATGCGAAATATTTCTGGAAATTTTACAATGAGAATATCATTCTCCAATTATGCTTACGAAAAGGCGTCATCCTTATTTTATTAAACATCTGCAACACTGAGATTGACAACCCTATAACATTCTTCTTGAATGTCCTCTAGTTTCATAAGAAAGAGACGAGAAACATAGACTTGAAAAATTGATGGCTTCCAATTTTTTCGGATATAAAGAAAGAGACTTTTGCATTTTTTAAAAAAAAATATATCCATTCAATAATTTAACTCCTTCTATTTTCTTTTGCATTTTATTTTCTATTCTCTTAATTATTTATTTATTACTTTTCCATCTCATGTTTTATCTTTAATATGTTATGTAGTACCTTCACTGTACTTATGAGCCCCGTGTGATTCTCCTTGGAGCGCAGAGAGATATTTTTGATTTTTCAAATAGAAACTAAACTTTAAAAGGCAATATTTTTATTCGAAAAAATATCAGAATATTTTCATTAAGCACTGAATATAAAATTTTTTTCAACTAGAAATAAATTTTTAATGTTTTTTCATTGAACCATGCAGATCTAATCAACTTGAAATTTAGAAAAAGTTTTCATATATTTTGCTTTTTACAAAACAGCATAAAAATTAAACCTGAAAACTCTGCAGCATTCTGGAAAGTATAATGAAAAATAAACTTTAAATAAATTTATTCTAAAATCAAATATTTTCAGAAGTTTATTCTTTCAGGAATCACTTAAATGTTCTTTATGCTCCGAGCAACCAAACAGGATTCTTTCCATTATTTTGAAATTATTTCAAAATTCTACAAATCTTATTCTTATATGAATTCACTTTTATTATAAGTGAATCAATTACTTTTGATTTTCTGTCCTGGAGTAGCGAGAAGGCTGAATAGAAATATAAAAACTTGCACAGATTTTCTTCCTTATTTTGATACAGTAATAAAGAATTTATGGTGTTACTTTTAACATATTAACGTTCTTTCAATAAAAGTTAAAATAATAACACTAAGAACATTATGAAAAATAATTTTATTCAAAAACAATTAGAGTAATAGGAAATGAATTGATGCCTTATGTAAATAGAAGATGGCATATAATACATGATAAAGTTTGTTAATTTAATTTGAAAAGCATTCGATCAGTCTCTATCTTTCTGCTGTGATTCACACCTTTCTTCTATTCTAGAGGTTGGAAAATTAGTTTCACCTGTCCAAATCAAAAGAGATAGTAAAAGTTGAAATTTAAGTGGAGAATGTCTTACGTGTTTAAGTTATATCTATCACTTATAACAAGAACAAGTTTTGCTATTGTGTTCTTTAAGTTATATCTATCACTTATAATATTATATTTATATATCTATCACTTATTATTTAAATTATATCTATTACTTATAAAAAGAACAAATTTTACCGTTTAATACCTATTGTGTTCTTTGAGTATTGTTTTCTGGTTCAAAATTAAAATTTAAGTGAAGAATGTCTTATGTTTTTAAATTATATATAACTTATAACCAGAACACGTTTTGCCGTTTAACCGATTGCATTCTTTGAGAATTATCCCGAATATTGATTTTATAAGGCAGATTTTAGGACAGACTTAAATTTTTCTCAAATCACCCTTTATTATAGCTTTTCTCGAAACACCTCCAAGACTATAAAATCTCGTAACACATATTTTTCTTAATATTTCTCAAAACAATGAAGCCGGGACATCTGTGGCGAATGGTTTATTGTCTCGAAATAATCTCATGCAACACGGCAAACCTACCACTGCTTAACTCGATGACTATAGACAGTCAAACCATAGTATAAAACACGTTCATAGAAATGAATACAGTAAGGTTGCGATAGAGGAAACCTTTGTAGGCTTAAAGCTAATACTGAAGTCATCTTGTGTTTTTGGCTAAAAATTCGAACACAAAAGTACTATCACACAAGATCAAACACGCGTGATCAGGGAGGTTCAAATCAGGGAAAATGATAATAAGCAGAGTCCAACTGAAAATACTTAATGCTCAACACGAAATCACAACTCCAAGTAATTTTAATATTAAAAAGAATCTGAACTTGCTCTTTTTGTACGCTAACTGCTTGAAAAACTAAATAAAAATATAACAATACTAAAATCAGATTTTATAGTCTTCTATAAAACAATGAGATATATACTTAAAACCATTCACTACAACTGATCCTCACCAAATGTGCTGTTTTTCATATAGCAAATATAGATTCTCCCTTAATATTCATTTCTAATGAATATTTTGATGAATTCGAAATGAATATTCTTTGTGTAAGCATTTGAATAGTAAAAACATCTTACAGAATATGTTGAATGTCAATCTTAACTGACTATAAGCTGATTTATGATTCGTAGCAGCATAAATCAGCTTATAGTCAGTTTATAAAATTTAAACTGACTATAAGCTGATTTATGCTGCTACCAAAATTTTGCTATGTACTTTGCATATTCTACAATAAAATAGTTATATCCATGAGACTCTCGATTTAATTTGCAAGAACTATTGGCAATTTTAATTTGCTGAAGAAACGCCATTTTTATTAACTGATTACTGTGAATGGTCAGAGCATTCATTATTTCGTGGATTCAATTACCATCTCGAATAAGAATTTTTGCGACAGTTTAGAATCTATTTTGTTCCGCAAATCATAACCTTTGTATAAGTAAAGTGAGTTCACAAAAATAGCCATCATGTTGTTACAGGGGAAAAAGGAATGTTGTGCCGTTCATTCCCAAGAAATTAATTTATATTTCGTGTATTACAAGTACTTTAAAATTAGAAACTTGAAGTGTAATTTTTTGTTAATTAAAGTTTTTTTTAAATCAAATGAAGAAACATTTTCATTTGATGTTTTTTATGTCATCTTGGAGATAAAGGGAACACTAAACTGTGATGAAAACGAATATATGTATGGGAAAGTGAGGGAGTTTTAAAATATAAAAAAACTAATTAATCAAAACTTTACTACTTTTGATATTGACATCAGTCATCTTCTTCACAACATCCCAGTAATCCAGATCGTGGTCTCTGCATAAATTCAATAGAAACTCCTTATATTCTGCGAGGGTAAGTACTAATTTAAGCCTGAAAAGTTATTTTAAATTATTTATCCATCATTTCCAAATATGTATGTTAAATGCTTAAGGAACTTTAATCGTATATAAGCATGCATTTATTTTTATGTGCTTTCCTGTTAGTTTAAGACTGGAAAAAGAGCTTTTAAGAAATTGTGAAACGTGCAAAAGCTTTTATCTTTTTTTTTTTTTTTTTTTTTTTTTTTTGTTGTTGTTACTTATGACACTTCGCGAAGCCAAGAACGCCCGTCAGGGACTGGGCGAATGAAGGCAGAAAGAACATCTTCCGTTTTAGAAAAGAGCAGCCTTCCCCCTCCCCACCATACGAAGGTGGAATATGATTTTAGCTCATAGGTGGCATCCCCATCTGGGTCTTCTAATTTAGAGATTGAGCCAGAGAAGACCCATAGCCTGGCTCTAACCACCCCCAGAGGTGTTAATTTGGTAAGGGAACATAGAGGACATTGCGACCCGATATATTTTACGTGCCCCAGTCGCCATTGGTGAACACGAAGGATCTTAGGTTAAGCCGGGATTCCGGTAACGAGAACGACACCCAAACCAACCAGGTCATATTTTATTGTAGAGTCGTCTATGTAAGGAAATTCTTTTTGAGAAAATTGAATGTTTAACTTCATTTTTAACGACCTTTTCATATACTTTTCATGCCAGGTGCATTCGGAGAAATTGTTGTCTCTTCATCCTTTCTGATTTAAATCGGTGGGGTGGCCGGAAATATGAGTAAGAGAGGGCATCAAAAAAAGGTTCTAGAAATTACTGGAGTGCCGGATGTTGGGGGAGAGCTGGTATATAAAGAGCAGGCCTGTTTAGAGGCAGGGGTTCGGAACTACGCGGCCATTGCTGGGAGACTGCTCCCGATGGAGCCTCACGGCGAACAGATCTACGCGACCAAAAGAGCGGCCTTCAGCTCCTGAAGACAAAGATTGACGTCAGAGCCTCCTGTATTTTCCGGAGAGGATCATCGACATCATATGATGACCTTCCGAGACTGTTCCCAGAGTGCGGAATTTAGGAGGACTCTGGTTTCTAGTACTTGCGAGGAGTTTTCCCCCTCCGACCTAAAGTGCAGCGAACGTTCCAGAATTCGAGGAATTCATCAGTTTTCCTGGAGACTACAATTTATGAAAGTACCTAGTAAATTATCCTATAAGTTTGTAAATAAATATTTAGTCAAGAACATTAACTTGTGTGAGCCTGATTCTTTAGCGGCTCATGCCTACCTCTAGTTCAGACCACCCAGACTGAGTACGCTACAAGCCTCACAAAAACTAAATAACTATTGATAAAATTAAGAGCTGAAAAAGAGAATAATTACAAAGTAAACACACAGAAATATTTTAATATTTTGAATGTATATTTAATAAGCAACTTTATAAAATAAATTACTTCATTGGGTTTTTATTACGGCGGAGATTTTCGTTCGATACTAATGTCTATAATAGTACATTCTACGTATCTTTTTGTATAAATTATTCCTGCATTCATAATATCCCTTAACAGTGCAACTTAACACTCACTTGGCATAATTTTTGAAGAAAATGGCCCTTTCATCCTCTGCAATACCCGCCAACCTCATCCACCTGCCGTGACTGTTGTGGTCGATGATATTACCTTGGTAGATTTTCTTGGAGAACTTTCGAAACATGCGATCGAATTTCGAATCCAGTTGAGTGCGATACGCAATAGTGGTGCTGGAATGCGACCGTCTGGCAGCCGACTTTTTTTTGTTCTTCCCCTGAAATATCCGGTGCCTTCCGTACCAGTCACAGATGTTAATCCTGGATGATCTCCTCCACCCTGACTGTGCACTACTCAAGATTTTATAGCCTTCGCTGGCCCGTCTGTTGTTCTGGTGCACAGGTATTTTACTTCTGCAGGAAAATCTCCTGTCTGAAACAAATGTAAGAATCATAATTTCATTTCCAAAAGAGTTTTTAAAAAATGCATCAGATATAATAAATTGGTGAAATAAAAATAAAAAATTCTTTTTTTTTTATTTTAGAAAGCATTTGAATATTTTTTTATAAAAAAATTTATTAGATTCTCAAAATCCGTAAGAAAACATAGGCAAGCAAGCAGCACAATCATTTTTAAAAAAATGAAAGTTTAAGAATGCAACTAAAAACAGTGGAAACAAAACCTAATTATCCATTAATGAAGAATAATTAATATCAAATCCTTGTAATGTCCTATTAATGTATTGTTCAAAATAATAAGAAATATTGAATAATAAGAGAAACAACAATGAAATATATTATGTTCTCTGAAATATCCAGAAATTGTATTACGTAAGATGGATTAAAAATAAATTTTATCCTGCTTATCAGAATATCTAAAGAATACATAAATCTAAGAATCATCATATCTAAAGAATACATAAATTTAATTTCAGCAGAAGAAAATTGTTCTTTCCAAATGAGAGCTTGAAGTTGATGTTAAAGGAAATAGAAAAGAAACTTCATCTTTCCTTCTAAACAAGATTAAAAGTGGTAAACGTTGACTGATGAGGATAATGAACATTCTAACCTAAGAGGGTTGTCTTTCTGGAAAGATATTGATTTTTAAGGATTGAACTAAAGTGTGTAAGTTCTCGGGTTATTACTGGATATCTTTCCCAGATAGTAATTATATATGTATTTCAAAACTGGAAATGATAGCGAAAGGTCAGAAAAAGCACATTGGCTTATAAGAACAGAAATAAGAACTGATTTTTAACACTTAACACTCAGAAAATCCAATTTATTAAAGAACACTAATTGTGTTCCATAGCAATATCAAAAAGCAAGGTTCAAAAGGCTATTTGTATTTTGATATGTTCGAAATTACTTACTGAAAGCCAGAAAAGAGAGAGCCTGCTTCTCGAATTGAAGCTCCTATGCTTGTTTTCGATTTTCTGAAAGTAAATGGACTCGTGTACCTCGTCTAGTATATTCCTAGACATGGAGATTAGTAACAACAACTTACTGAAACGCAAAATAAACATGTTACGCTGCTATCCAAAAATAGCTTATAAACACCCATGTGTTTCTAAGCCAAAATATAGACTTATACAAGCTAATTGATGAGGTCAGGCCAAATTATAGATGGCGATTGGTCGATCAAAGATATACCAGAAGATAATACAAAAAATGCCTCATCATCTGCATTTACCTTGGTTGAAAGATGTAAAGAAGCTCCGTTTCTTAGGAATGTCCTCTAAAGCTTCCTTAAACTTCAACTGCAAACTAACGCTGTCGTCCACCATCTGAGGTTGAAAAGAATGATATTCCGGAATTTTGCTGTCAAACATTGCGGAAGTCAAGTCATCATCTGTGAAAGCATTTATAAAATATGATTCATCAATTAAAGAAGTTAATTATCTTATTTTTTCCATTCTAAATATTTAGCAAGAGTCAAATTAAAGTTGGCTTAATGTTATCGCTTTCAAGTGTTTTATTCAAATAAACATGGGCAAATCAACACAAAAATAACAACGAAAAAAATTAATATGGAATACTACAGAATATTTTGATTTCCAGTGCGATTTGTAATGATTAGCACATCCACTGGAGATTAACCAGTAATCTGAAGTACTTGATTTGATTTTGACTGATAGACGTAAAAAGTTATAACAGAGGAATTACAACTCCAGAATGATAAATGCATTTTAAGGTTTTTTCAATTTTTATTTCGATACATTATTTTTTTATTTGAAACAAGAGAATAATTTTAATTAAATTCAACGTCATTTATAAATTGCGTATCATTTTTTAAAGAATTATGTTATTTTTTTAAAAAGTATTTTTGTGAAAATGGGCTTAAGGTCCCCTGCTTGACGCGTTTTCCAAAACGCCTTTGCCATGGTGAAAATTATACCGCTATTTCAAAGAGAAATTAATTAGGGACCAATAATAAGGCTAAAACAAAAGAATAATTAATGAGCATGCGCTTAAAAGTGCTTCAAATTCTCTACTCCGGACGTTGCCATAAAAAACGCATTAAGGATGAAAAACTTCCAGGTTACCATGCTTAGCGCGTTTATCGCCAAGTTGTCGAGGAAGGGGACCCAAACCGCTATTTAATTAGTATTTTTTATTTTCCAAACATTATTCATCGTGTGTTCTATGCCCTACCATTAATGTTTTTAATCATCAACAAATATATTCCATGAAAAATGAAAATGATATCAGCAATATGTAAATAAACCTTTAAATTATCCCTTAATGTTACTATAGATATATGTATACATATTGTATTTTACTTTCCATGCCCAGTAAATATGATGTTATAAACTATGAAATACCTCGTTATTGTAAATATCTAAATAACTAACCTATTACGATCTGAACTAAACTGAAAAGAAACAAATGAAAATGCCACAATAATAATGGCAAAATAAAGGATAGTTTGAAAAATAAGGCTTGTCAGACATAAACTATTTAGAGTTATGCTGTAAAGCTCTTACATCGGCTAAGTGGAGCATTTTAAAATTTATTAATCTTTTCAGCCATCTATCTTTATGAAAGGTTAATGAAAATATTTTAGTTAAATTCTTGCTTTGTGTCCAAAAAATTTCACGAAACCAAAATCAAGCCGATTTTCTTTGATCGTCAGGAAAGCAATTTATTTATCATTCTAAATATGCTTTAAACAAGCCTATATATTTATATGGTTTTCCAAATACTATTCAATAATTTGATTCTAAATGGAAGAAAATAAATTATCCATCTTGTTAAGTTCTACAATTACTTAGAATTAGTTCCTGCTTGGGAATTCATTTTTTTCTCCCCAGAGATTTTTTTTTTCATTTAACTCATATTTTTAATTTACAGAAGTAGAAAAATTTAAGAAAAAAAATTATAGAATAAAATATATAAGTATAGTTTAATATTTCATATCTTTAAAATTAACACCGATATAAACTCACTCTTTTTTATTAAAATCTTAAAGTATTTGAATGATTAAAAAATTTTTAAATAAGGGGGAAAAGGCAATTATAAACAAAGAAAAACATTGTTTTTATTACCTAGAAACATTTTAAAATCGTCTTCTACCCACCTTTTTATTTCCCAGTCCATGCGACTTTCAAAAATCCTTATTAAAACGGTGGTTGTTGTTGTTACTAATGACACTTGACGAAGCCAAGCCCGTACATCAGGGACTGGAACATTGAAGTCAGATAGAGCATCTTCCGTTCTTGAACAGAGTTCCTCTCCCATACGTGGGTAAAAGTACGGCTTTAGCTCATAGATGGCAGCACCATTTGGGTCTTTTAATTTAGAGATTGAAGAGAATATTCATAGCCTAGTTTGAAACATCCCCAGCGTTATTAACTTGTAATGGGAACATTGAGGACATTACGACCGGACATATTTTACGTGTCCTTGTCGCCATTAATGAACATGTCGGATCTTAGGCATACCAGGATTCGAACCCAATAGCTTCTGATAACAAGAATGATACCGTACCCAAGCAGGCCACCGTGACCCCAACACATAACATAAACTAATTCAATGAACAACTAATTCACTTTTGTGCTAGCCGAATATTTCTTATGTTTATAAATCTCTTCATGCAAATTAATTGAGATTATAGAATAATGTTAAAACAAATATCAATATTTTAAACCGTTAGAATATGTAACTGGAATGTAATTCACTGACTTTCCTGATATTAAATAAGCCTGATGATTTTCAAGGACTATCTTTACCTTGCTTTTCAGAGGACGAATGATGATCAGTGGAATCCAGATCGCTACTCTTACAGCATGTTCCTGATTTCGAGTCTTTAGTGTATAACAGCTTTAGTTCGTCCTCGAAGGTGTCAGATGTCCTTAGTACATCTCCTAGCAAAATATCCACATACTTTTAACATTTTAACAATCACAGTATTAGTTTTAAGAAAATATATAAATTAGAAAATTATACATCACGCACTGAAATATCTTATAAAACGAAGACAGGGCCGGCGCTAGGGGTGGGCAAGCCGGGCCCCTGCCCGGGGCGGCAACCTTAGGGGGCGGCAAATTGGCCGTAAAATTAAATTTCTCAAACTTTTAAGCATTTTCTCTTTCTAAAATAATTGAGTTTTGACCCATGATATACTAAACTTTTTTGTTTAAAATGAATCATATTTTTATGCATTAAGAAATTTGGAATCAAACCCCTAACGACCTTTATATATACAGGGAATTTTTTAAATATACAGCAAAAATTTGTTTCGAAGATACAGGGCGAACAAAATTTTTGACATTATAACAAGATTTTATTACCGAAAATTACAGGTAAAGTTTTTTAATCTACAAGAACTGTTGAAAATAATGACCTCCAGCTAGAATAAGAATGCAAGAAATTTAATGATTTTAAAAACTATAAAAATGGATTGGACGAAAACTATGTTCGCCCTGTATCTTCGAAACAAAGCGAGTTCAGAAAAATTATCAAAGGACAAAATATTCTTAGAATAGTCGAGGGAACAAACCCTTGAATTTTTGGCGTATGTTTAATAAACATCCTATATATATTAATAATGTATGAACTTTTTACTATTTGAAATGCAGGAAAACTCACAAGCATAAGAAATTCCCACTTAAAAATAGCTTAAAACTTAAAGAAATAATTTTTTTATAATTTAATGAAAGGGGCACAATAATAGAATTTTTAACCGTGTGTCTTAATTTGTCGAAACATGTATCAAAACTTCAGCATTACTGATGATTGCAATTTATTTTACTCGTTTTATTTTGCCATTACTCGTGGAAAGGGTTTAGATTATCTCTTTTAATTTTTGTTATAAAGGGGCGGCATTTTACCTCTTTGCCCGGGGCGGCGAAGCTGCTAGCGCCGGCTCTGACGAAGATCTCTTTCTTTGTGAAAAAGATATTAAAGTTTGTATATCCATATATAAAATTATTGATGCTAGAAAAAAGTTTTTAAAATGGCGTATCTCATATTTTAAATTATAGTATTATCAAGTATTGAAAGAATGAAGTGTTACAGATCCTTCCCAACAATATGTATGCTGAATTAATATCTTTTTGACATTTTTACTACCATGACATATATTAGGTTGAGAAAAAGGAATCCATTATTTTTTCGATCGAGGACTGTATTGTTCGATATCTCGTTCATATTTATGCTCCTTGGAAAGATCACATTTCTCACTAAGAAATACTTTGCTTTTATTTATTTGGTTCATTCAGTTTTAACTACAGGATACTAAAAATAGAAATCAATGAAGAGAAAATTCAGTAAGGTCAGTTTTTCTTTGATGAAGCAGAAAATATAAGGTAGTTGAAAATCGGGAAGGATGTTTATGGTCCAGAGACTATAACAGCCAATTACGTGTAATTTTCGTTTCATCGATTCCATGCACGTATGTTTGACGTTAAAGATGCACCTCGCTCTAGTTGGCCCATCGTCGGTTATATCGTCGGAAATATCGATAAAATCCCTAAAATGTCCGAAGTTGAGCAGCAGGTTAGAAGTCCACAAGCTAAAGATCATTCACAAAACTGTTTGAAATCACCTGCAAAAAACTAATCAAAAACATGCAAATAAAGCCTTGAAGTTAACGTCAAAATAATGGAATTCCTTTTCCTCAAAACAATAGAGTGCTTTAATTAAAAAAAAAAGTGTGTGTGTTTCGTACATTTATAATTCAACTAATAATATATAGTGTAAATTAGAAAGAACACACAGGAATTAGTATTTTTTTTTAACTCACCGTCTGCTTTGGCGCATGTTTCTGGATAAGATTTCCGTAGCTGTTCACCCACGCAGTCATCAAACGTGTCACCTGATTTTAATTCTAAAGAGTGAAACCTCTTCAGAAGAGTTGAATCCTGGAAAATTTTCACCTTACCTACGAAGCCAACAGAATTCCACGAGTTTCTCCATGCATCTACAAGCAATTTATCAATCAAGAAAATATCAACGAATATTGAAACAATTCAGCTAGAACTTAATATGAGGCAGTAAATGAATTTAAAATGTCTTTTGTTGATGGAATTATTGACTATTTTTAAAATATAAAGGAAATCCCATAAAAAAATAGAACTACTTTCTCACATAGTGGCAAATTTAAAATTAAATTTCTGAAGCTATTTAGCCTGAAAGATCTCAAAATTGTATATCCTAACGCATCATACACTTCCATTTCTTAGGGCAAACAAAAAGATTTCTGTAAACAGGCAAGAAACTAGGAAATAATAAGAGCGTTTGCTGCATTTATAGCACTTATAAGTTTTCAGTTAACATTTTGTAAGAAAACCGCAGGTATTTTTAATTTTCTTTTATTGTAACACACAAAAAAATAGTTCTGTTTTCATGGAATGTTCTAAGTACATTCTATGGCTCATTTGAATGCTAAAATTCATAAGACAATTGGAATGTTTAACAAGAACATTAAATTGTTCTATCATTACTTTAGCTGTACAACACAAAAAAATGATAATAATTTACCATCAGAATTCATGTTTTCTGAGAATTCTTTGGCGTTTGAATTAGTGCTATTTTCTGTGGTGCCAAGTATGATAAATTTTTCAGAGCAAATTCGACATTGTTTTTCATTTATTGCTTCCCTGTAAATCTCTTCGTCTATTTCTGGGCAAGATTTATATCTTTTGAGATTATTTGGTAGACAAACTTTACTGCTGCTATAAACTGGTGGTTCTTCATTATTTAAATCACACTCTTCAATTACACTATTACAGCCTAAATAAATAAAGAAGCAAAATATAGGATCAATAAAAAAATTTCATAAAGATTCAACGAAGACCTAACTTTTAACAATGATTATCACTAGTTATAATAATAAATAATTTTAAAATGATAATTTATGACATATATTATAAATATTTATCTAACCTATCACTATAATAATATTTTTTTATATTAAATAAAATAGTAATTTTAATGAGAAAATTTTCCTTAAGATCTAAAAGAACACTTACGGCGAGGTGTTATAGGAACAGAAAGTGAACCATTTCTTTTGGAATTGCTTTCTTTCTTGAAAAGCTTAAAGACATACCCAAGAAAATGGTTCAAATAATCGGACATTCTCTGAAAAACAACAAAGAGTGAATTAGCTGCATATGTATATCATGTCCTTATAAACAAACCTAAAGCCCTAGGCCATAAATTACTTACTAAGGAGAATATAATTTTCATCAAAAAAAAAAGTTCCAAATAAGCATTACATTCATCTAAATGAATATTTTTCATTTATTATGTAAAACTATTGTTGTAAAGCAATGTGTTTCAGAATTCACTTAATTTTTCGATATAGAGTCTCTAGAACATTGCATTATAAATATTTGCCGCTTCTTTTTGTATTTGGAAAAACGATTCTGAATTCTAAAATCCAAATTTTTCTAAATAAATGCATTTCAGACTGTTTCACTTTCATTAAAATTACACTTATAGCCTCAAAAATTACAAAAAATACTAAAGAATCTATAACTATATTATTTCATTTTTGCGAGTATAAATGTAATATTTCGTCAGCAAAGATAATTCTCGAAAGGACGGTATCATTTTTCGCCAAAAATATCGCCAAGACACTTTTGGACACAAATACTAAAAGATTCCTCATAAGAATGAACGCTTAATTTCAATGCATGACATCATTATAAAGCTTTACATAAAATTATAATTGATAATAAATGGGTAATAATTTGGTGATCATATAATCTTCAACACATTTACCATACATAATATAAATGACAGTATGTGTACCAGTATATTATTCAAGGTTTTTTTTTTTTTTTCTTTTTAAATGAATTCATAGCAAATTCTCTTCACATCGTACGTGTCTCTTCTTTTTTACATAATGAAATATTTTTTTTAAATAAAGTTATACAAGTTTATTTCAATAAAATAATTAAACTCGAAAATTCTTTATTTGGTAATTAAAAGAATCTTAAAGAAGGTCCATTATAATTAAGTATTATATTCACTTGAATAATCATATGTACTTAACAAGTCATTATGTAATTTTCGAAAAACGTGAGAGTTCATATTTGGCTGATCATACTTCATTCATATTTGATGAGAGTTCATATTATAATATGATAAATATTTGATTTGATTCATATTAATATTCATCATAATATGATAAATATATTATTTGTTCATATTTGATGAGAGTTCATATTATAAAATGATCATTATAACATGAGAGTTCATATTTGATGAGAGTTCATATCATCCCAGTGTACGGTACGCTATTTTTATACAATTAATATAATTATACAATATACAATTAATATAATTATATAACATAAAATAATATTATTTTATAGAAATAATATAATTTTATACAATATTATATACAATTAATTATAATTGTATATATGCGTACCGTTGTATATATGCGTATCGTACAAGGAGCGTACCGTTCACTGGGAATTAACCCATTAACTTATTGAATACTTATTTTCAAAAGAACATCAGATATTCATTTGCTCTTTTTATATTCATTATAAGTGTGTAATTTGGGGAACCTTAATTTCCTTAAGAGCAAAACAAAAATTATGAAGATATTTCTAGTTACCTGTGCATTTTTAGATTATCAAACGTGGTAAAAAAAACAATATATTATTTATTTAAAATTTAAGATCGCAGAAAAACAAAAGATGTGTGATGCCAATTTTGATTTTAAATTATAAAATAAATTTTTTGAATTCTGCATTTTAAACAATATTAATGAATACCGAAAGATAAATAAATTATGTTTAGTTACATAAAATAAATATAAATTCTGTATTAAAAATAGCAATCCTTTTAAACTATCATGAAATTTAAGCATAATTGTTTTAACCAAAGAATTTTCTTTATAAATTAAAACAATTATAGTTGGAATTTTTTTTTTGTATCAACCTTTCATTTGTTTATTACATTGATATTATTTAATCGTGTTTTTTCATTGTAAATATTATCCTATCCAAATAATGACCTAAGCATGGCATAACACAAGCCAAGTAGAGTCATAATAAGAGTCACAACTGTAGATCAATAGAAGGCGTTGAAACTCATCAGCAAAACAATTGACGATATTAGTGTGACGTCAAATCCACAACTGTTTCCAAACAAATGCAATGTAAACACTTGTTTAATATTGTATTTAAGAGTGCCTTCTTAACAAACTTGGAGATTTTTGTTTGGCTATCGATTTTATTGGTGATTTTTGTTGGCACAGAACAATAAATTGTTCTGTTGCAACCAGAATACGATTGGATTTTGCCAAGCTTGGTGATTAACTGTGACTACAATTTGGCGAGAATCAAAGGTTAAGCAAACAAAAGGTTAAAAGTTTTAGCAAACACGTTATCCTTAAATAATGAATATCAATTTCAAAAATAACAATTTAAAAATCTATGACCGAAGTCTATGGCAGTTTCAATGATAAATGGCGCTTAACAGCAAATGTTTGGAAACAGTTGCTGGATATGACGTCATAACTAATGTCGTCTATTAATAATTTTATTCAATTAATATCACGAATGATTTTAGAATTGAACTTTCGGATACTTGAGGGTGCTTCCTTGATTCTCGCCAAGTTGAGATCGCGGTTGATCGCCAAGCTGAGCAAAATCCAATCGTGTTCTGATTGGCTTAGATCCAGTCGTGTATCTGATTGGTTTTGAACAGGAAGTTCGCCAAGGGGGCACCTTCAAATATAGTTTTACCAAACTTTCTACGATCGCAGCTTAATACACTGTTGACATTTTTTTTTATTCATTGTACAGGGTAACAGCTGAGATTTACTGTACGGTCACCCTTTGGGCAATTTTTCCACATTTGGCAATAAATTACATTTTCAGGCAACCCGACCAATCAGATCCAACCGCAGATGAGGGATTCCGACCAATCAGGCAATATTTTTCAATATTCTGTTTATTTCTAGACCTCGCTTGTGTAAAATCGCGAGATTTTTGGCGACTTTTTGAAAAAGTTGCCAAGGGTGACCGTACAGTAAATTTTTACCAAAGTAACCAACTACAATGTGGATTACCACACATTAAAGATCATATAATATTACCATTAATATTTTCATTTACCCCACACGATATTTATTTTGAATGATGTGCATAGTATGTAGATTACTTAATGACTAGTTATATTATTTCCCGCTAGGTATCATAATTCCTTGATACGATATTTACATCTCAAGTAAACAACAGAAAGTGTAATTCATCAACAAAATATTTTTTCTTCTTTAATTTATTTATTTTGAATGTGGACTTCTTTAATAATTATACTTTCTACGATAAGACTTGTAAGTTTTAGCAAAAATTTAAGTCAGGTTTCAAATGTTTTAATCATAAAAAAAGTAAAATTATTAAAAATGCTCGTAAAAATTTACTGTACGGTCGCTATTGACGACTTTTTCAAAAAATCGCCAAAAATCTTACCAATAACAAACGAAATCTGAAAATAAACAGAATATTCCATTTTTCATCGGTCATTTTTGGCAGAATCCCCCATTTTTCATTGGTCGGAATCCCTCATCTGTGATTGGTCAAAATTGATTGGATTACCAGAAAATGTTATTTATCGCCAACTTTGGAAAATCATGCCAATTGCGACTGTACAGTAAATCTGAGCCAAAATGCTATTTTAATATTATTAAAATTTTAGAAACAAACTAAATAATAGCAAAATTTAATCATTTAATATATGCTGGGTCACCGTAATTGAGAAACAAATAGAAAAACCACATTTTTAATAAATAAAATTAATGATTTCATTAATTAAATGATTTCACACTTTTTTAGGGAAATTTTACTCAATTCCTTTCACAACTTTTATATTTAGCTAATGATAATAAAATGCGACTTGAATAGAATTATTTACAAAGAACATCAAGTTATTAATGATTTGTTATTAATATAATAGCTAGAGGTGATGCACTTAAATAATTTTCGTCTTATATCTCATTTTAAAATGATAGGAGTTTCGAAGAAATTTTAGCATCTTTTTTTTCTATAAACAATATTTTTTAAAACAATAACATTCATAAACATTTATTTTTTAAAACAATTAAAATACACTGCTGGCAACATAAATTGACAAAACACTAAGAAAGACAAGAGATATCACAACAAAATTTATTTTGAAGACAACAGGTTGACCAAGTATCAAAGGATTAAATTTATAGCCTTTTGTGAAGTGTCGTTCCTGCCACAATCAGTAGTCAGATTACCGCCATTGTTGGAGATCTCGTTACTAATGTCCAAAATCTCTTTTAACCAATGCCGAGCCAGCATTGGTTCAAAGAGACTTTGGGTATGTTCTTGCGGTACAACAGGCCAGCAGCTTCCACACGTTGCAAAGCTAATATGGTGTGGCAGCTGGGGATATAATCTGGTCAATCGTCGAGTAAACATGGACTACATGTTTTGTTGCAGGCGAAAGATCCAGAGAGTAAGCCTGCCAGGGAAGCAATTTAATGGGGCAACTAACGAAGAAGCCTTGGACAATACGTGCCACGTGTGGTCACGCATTATCCTGTTGAAATATGGTTGTGGAAAAGCCCTGAAGGTAAGGAAGGACAAATGGCTCCAACACCTCGTAAATACAGCGCTAGCTGTTTAAAATACCGGCAATGAGTACTAGAGAAGTGCGAGATTGTTATCCAATACCACCTCATACCATAATGCCCGATGCAGGATCAGTGTGGCAGTTGATAACGCAACTATTCAGCATATTATCTTCAGTGGGTCTCCAGAACTCGAATGCAACCGCAGTGGTGTTGCAGACAGAAACGAGATTCGTCAGTAAAGACAATAGCATTCCATTCTGTCGTCAACATCCTTCTTTCATCGCACCATTGGCAGCGGCCTGTGGTTCTGCGTCAAAGGTCGACGAAGCAATGGACGTCTTGCGGACAAACCACTCAGCTGTAACCAGCGTCGAATGGTACACACAGGCACTGGATGATACGTTACAGATTGAATGTTGTGCTGTGACTGAGTGATCCGTCATTGCCATACGCACACTTTGCCTGTCACCACGTGAAGTGGTGCACTGATATGGATCCGGTCGAACACGTCGTACCCTCCTGCATCCAACAATCACATATCCGCATTACAGTTATTTAGTTTCTTCCAACACGATTCGATTTCCCTGAAAGATAATTCATATTCTCGGTAAGCTACTATCATTCCTCTGTTGAACTCGGTAACTTGATCACAAAAATGAGTGCTGTTTTCTACAAGTCATAATTAATTTTTTTTTTTTTTTTTGCAAAAAACCACAAGAAAAACACAATTGCCGAACTTGAAATACGTCGAAATCTCCAAGCTTTTAAATAGCGCCACAGGCACGCGTCTGCGCTGAAATCCTAATCATTTGCATATCTCCCCTCGCTAATGTATGTTGTAAATTTCATGTTACTTGCATGATTTCTTCGGAGTGTTGCATTTACAAAGGCCAACACAGATGCCTATTAGCACAGATGCCGTATAATCCAACATGCCAATTTTTGAGCTTGGTTATATTTTTGGCGGATTTCCTTGTTCATCTGGCAACCTGGTTCTTAAGACGACATAGACATGAAGAATAATAAGAAATATGTACAAAATTCTTTTTCGGCATTCCTAGTGTTTACGTTATCGAGAAATATTTAGAAAATGCTGTAATATTTTCGTATTTTAATTAAAATTGTTATATTTTCTTTTAAATCTTAAAATTTCAAATTTATATATTTATGCATTTTATTTAGATGCATAAGCTTTTCTCTGGAATTTTTTTAATCGCAATAACGGCACTTTCGCGGCATTACGTTACACTTACATCATTTTTTCATCGCTACAAAAATTGGCATGCTGGATTATACAGGATATGTGCCAATATATTAAAGCAGTTTTATAAAATTCACTTCTTAATTTGTTCTATAAGCATCAACACTTTATTCAAAACAATACACATATTATAATACATAATCACTTTAAATTATTTACTAGAAGAAGCGAAAAATTAGTATTGTGTTAATATTTTTAAAAAATTTAAAAATTGCGTTATTTTTTCCTATTCGTAATACATGAAGCCCAACTCGATAAGGACCTACAGCTTAAAATGAGTTGCAAATAACCGTAAGCCTCTACTCGTACTCTTTCGTCATTTGAATAGAGGACGGAAAATTTCAAATTAAAATTATTGATCGTTTTATACGAAATTGTTATAATATAATTTGTATCATAAAATATTTTTTTAAATAAATTGAAATTTTTCTATTGTAAAAAGTAATTTCCTTTGCGAAATTTTATTTCTTAACACATTAGATTAAAAATTTGATTATTTTTTCTTATTTTACAACTCCTGGATAATTTACATTAATATCTGAAATAAAAGATTGCGATTTTCTTTTTTCAAATAACTTGTTTCTCGTTCAGAGATCTCAGAAGATAAGACGTGAGCTAAATTTATAAAAGCTAATAAGCTTGCATATTCGCATTTTTAATTTAATACATAAGAATAAATCATTTATTATCCCGAGACAAATTTTTTCAAGTTTATGGTTGTTTCCAGATAAAATTACGAATTCATCCGAACAGCTTATCATGATATTTTTTCTAGCAACTAACAGTAAATAAACAATGTACTCGCCATATACAGCTTGTAGAATCTGTTTTGGACATTCTTTTAGAATAACAGTTACATTAAAAAGACTCAGTTTCCTCAAAGCCTTGAAATTTTTTCATATCAGAGTATCCATTCTGAATTTTTCACGTGATAAAAAAACTTAGATATTAATAAATTATCAATACATCATTAAATTTATGAAATCTTTTGTAAATAGTTGTATCTGAAAAAAACCTATCTACAATACATCTTGCATATTGAATTTGCTTGAATAAAATGCAGTTTAAAGTCTACAGTTCAACAAAGACCATCCAATTACTTCAATCCAAAAGCAAAGCTTCGAAGAACTATGCAATGCATAAACCATTCTGAAACTGTTGAGAGATCTATTAGTCAGATAAAGCTTCTTCCGTTTAAAATTGAGCACCCACATATATAGGTGGAAGTACCGACTTTGGTTCATAGATGGCAGCACCATTTGGGTCTTCCAAATTAGAGATTGAAGCCAGAGGAGACACATAGCCTGGCTCCAACCAACCCCAGAAATATTAATTTGGAATGGGAACACAGAGGACATTGCAACCCGATATACAGGGGTAGGAGCGCTGAAATTATTTTTTCAGGACAATATTTACAAGAAATATCAGGACATATGTCAATAATTAAATAAAACCAATGTTACTTTTACATACTAATTTCTATATTATGAATGTAATATATCTTAGGAAGGAGTATACTATTTAATAAATTCTGAGATTTTAATTTTTAATACAAAAATATGAAAAAGGATACAGAAATTTAAACTTTTTATACTGAACATTTTCTAAAACTTAATAAATTACATGATAAATGCTTTATATTACAGTAAATTTATATGCATAACTAATGTTCATTTTGAATTGGATGCATTAGCGTTTAATTCCGATAATTTAATACTGCTTTTTCAACTAATCATTTCTAGATGCAGTATCTGCATTAGCAGCAGATAGCATCATTTGTCCAACTTTCACATCACTCATTATCATCACTAATAGCATATGCTATTTCTTTATTTGCATCATCCAAAAGTTTTTGAGCTGCACACTTATTATCAAGCAAATTCTTTTCTTTCTCAAGTTCATTAATTTTTCTAACAAGTGCGATTTTTTAAACTTTTTTTCACAAGTACTTTTTATGTCTTCCTCCCCTTTCTTTTCTTCTCTAACTGTGTTGCATCTTTTGATTTTTGCATATATGATGCATATTCTGCATGAGATTTCTGAATATAATGCATCATTTCTTTGGTATATTGAATGGAGGATACAGAATCGCCATGCATTCCAATAACATCATGACAAATGAGCAAACTTTGAACAGTTATAATTCTGATTAAAAAAAAGCTCTCTTTTTTGTCACAACAGAATTGTTAGTCGAAAACCTCTTTCTGGTTGTGAATTTACTTTTAACAACGACAGACATGCTTTAATAACTCTAGAAAGTAGAATATTTTATATAACCACCAGCATCTTTTATATTAAAAACTGCATTCCAATATTTACAGATATTTTGGTCATTATCATAATCAATCATAAGCAAAGTCGTATCTTCACACAGGTAAAGAACCCACTCTTCATTCATATTATCAAAGTTGGAAGTTTTATTCACATGAGAAATGTGTTGAATTGTATGTGACTAAAGGTTCGACTTTTTGCATTAGAAGTAAATATGGTTAAATAATTTTACAAAAAATGAAACAAAATGCCGATATGCCAGAGTCTTAAGGTCTTTCAAATGTTTTATAATCCGAAGATGTCTATTAGAAAGAGGATATTTCGACTCTTTAGGTACTTTAACAATAAAATATTCTTTTAGAACATCATATTGCTCATCTATTCTCTCACAAACTGACCCCAAAGTTAATCAACTTCTCTCAACATGATGAAGGCAACTAAGTCTAGATAAGGTTTCTTCCAGTATTTCCAACTATAAGGAATGATGATCTTCCCTTTTTGCAGGAGATAATTTGAAAAATTGATGAATATCTACAGCAAACCCATCAATAATACAATCAATTTTATCAAACCCTTACATAGTGCTCCATGGATTATGTGTAAGCAACATGTACCCAAATCATTTAGTAATGGTAAATTTTGCTCTTACTCAATTTACTATTTATATGCTTTAAGACAGATAAATTAACTCTTGGTCCATCCATTGACAACTGCATTAATTTTTCTAAAATCAAACCATTATTTTCAATAAAATTTTTACAATTTTATGGGCTTTAGCATATTTTAAAAAATGTGATTCGAGGTAACAAATGACATTTTTTTCTTGTTTATCAGACCAATATGAGATGTAAATATTCAACTGTTTCTATGTTTTGTAATAGTTTCATTGAAAATTAAAACAAAATGTGAAGTGCTGATATCCCGAAACAAAAGAGTTTTGAAATACGGAGCTAGTGCAAAATTAATCATATATCTGACTTTTTTTGACGAATAATTTGAGAATTTTGGCTATGGAATCCCACATCAAAAATTTCTCCATAAATATCAGCTAAATCTTTTAAAAATGAAAAAGAG
>JAPDSC010082954.1:279184-324029 GCA_026290005.1 Latrodectus geometricus | reverse complement strand
AATTTCATTCCAATACAATATCCAGTCATGCCATAATATTATAAATCACAAGTGTCACCACAAATATTAGTTATGGTTAACAATACAAGTTAAATATAAAAGAAGGAACTAAATATATAATATAAATAACATTTTGCAAAACTAACACAGAAACTATTACCAGATTACTTTGATCTTATAGACTTTTATGGTAACAGATTTGAAACTATTTAAGACACAATTAAGGACCACTTATGGGAAGAGTGAGTGCAGAACAGGCACTTTGTATAAAAAAGCTAAAAAATATTTGCATTATATAGAACAGGTAGAGAAAAAGCACTATAAAAACATTATAAAATAATATTAAGGTGAATTAAAAAAAATCTAAGATTGACACTCACACACTTATTGCTAGTGAAGGTAAAAATATAAAAAAATGAATACAAATACATTGGATTAGAAATATTTACACACCTCGCATACATCTTTCACAAAACTAAAAGTACACATTACAAAGTAAACAAATCAAGAGTTTAAGCATTCTTTTATGTTTTACCAAACTCTTTTCAGAAGGCAGGAAGTTTGCTTCATATTTCTCAGTGAAATCTTCAAGAATAGAATTTTATGTTAAAAATGTCTATTCTTTGATTTTGAAGAGAATTTAAGCTATTAGAGAGAAGTCAAAGCATGTTATACATATGTACAAGAGGCACAGAGAGTTGACTAGGCTGAAGTAGGTTTGACCCACATAACCTATGAGTGCAAAGAATTTTTTAATCCCAAGCAGTTTCGTACAACCACACAACTATTTTATCACTTTTTCTTCATGGTTTTGCTGATTTTTTCTTCTTCTGCTAGTTGATTACGGAAAATGGATACTTTCTCTAAAAATATTTAAAAACACATTAGCTGACTTATTAAAAAAGAAAGTAAAAGATTTTATACAAAATAAATTGCATGAAACATTTACAAAAAATGTTAGTTTATAGGTCAAACTAATAAAATTTGATTATAAGACATTATCTGCTTTTATACTCAAATAGAAAACATTTTTTATTTTGTATGCATAACATATGCAACAAATTTGTAAAAAAAAAAGGGGGGGAAGAAAATGACTGCCAAAGTTATTAAAAATTATATACAATTAGATCTTAAAGTTACTAACCACTTGATATACAATAACGTCTTTAGGATGTCATCCATTTCATGTACCATAGTGGACTTAGATGTCTCCAAGACGTCAAAAACTGGGCAGTTAATTATTAGATTAGTAGTTTTGTTCGTGCATCAGTGCTGTTTTCTTTAGATTGTTAAAAATAAATTCTGCCTCTTAAAACAGCACCAATAACAAAATCGCATCGGAAAATTAGTTATTTTATTTGTATGTCATGTGGTTAAAAACAATTCTTTGTCTGTAAATTATCGCAAGGAAAGCTATTTCTGAATTTAGAAAGTTCAAAAAAATAATAACTGGAAGATTAAATGCTAATAAACACTTCAAACCTAAATTTCAGCCTCAGAAAATTGCCAAATATCAGGATCTGATAAATGAGAAAATTATTTAATCATTTGTCAGTCACACTAAATTTCATGCAATCATTTAGCAATTTTGTACGTAAATTATATATCCAAATGGCTCAAATTATATTAGGAAATTCCTAATTATAAATTCCATGGCAGCAAGTTTGATAGTTTAAAATTTTTTTTATTAAAGTTTTTACTAGGAGACTTCCATAAAAATGTGTCAAAAAGCCTTCAGGAGAGGGGGGAATCAAAACGTATCATGTGAAAGAAAATTTTTAAAAATTAAAAATTTGAAAAATATATGAACTAATATGAATTAAGTTTCCAAAATTATAAACATATTAATGGCTTATCAAAACTGATTAAATTTGAGAAATTCCTACAATCACACCAGATTTAAGTATAGAGATAATAAATAAAAAAAAACAATTAAACTTTAATTTGCTTAGCAGTAAAATGTAAAGAATGTTTCTTACTTCTGAAAAACACATATGCCTATAATTGCTTTAAAAATTTATTTGAAACTGAAGTTAAAATTTTCTGACACTTCATGAGAGTTTAAACCAAATTTTGACCTTGTCACTTCAAGAAACTCAATTCTGTAGAGATTGAAAACAAGGATAAAAGCACTAAGGTTTAGTTAAAACTAATATTTTAAATAGTTAACTATATGAAATATAACTATGTTCATAACTTATAGGAGAATAAATCAATTCCCACGAGTCAAATATTTAAAGATATACATTTAAATTTTGTGTTGGATATCAGAAGTAAAAGCCGATAATTTTAAGCGAGCATATTTTCTAAGAATTTATAGGTATTGAAAACAAGATTAAATCTGATTGACACAGATTTAATAAGAAAAAAATCTTTTATAGAATTAGATTGATCATTTTATTGTTATCAACAAATGACTATTTAATTCAAATGTTTCTGCTTCTGTGTATCAAATCAATAAGGA
This sequence comes from Latrodectus geometricus, assembly GCA_026290005.1. Taxonomy (NCBI): domain Eukaryota; kingdom Metazoa; phylum Arthropoda; class Arachnida; order Araneae; family Theridiidae; genus Latrodectus; species Latrodectus geometricus. The sequence continues at coordinate 321,565 of JAPDSC010082954.1, read as the reverse complement.
TTCATTTTATTATGGCAAGACACTTAAAAATAAGTTTCAAATACTGTATTATTATTATTCCAATTACACCTAACAAATGTTCATATAAGCCAAAATTTCTTAATTCTATTTCTATGGCCACTTAAATATTTTGTACACAAATGTAAAAATAAAGGTTAATAGATATAAAAATATTATAATACTTAAGATTTTTTTTTTTTAATTTTATTACTAAGTCAAATCAATGAAAACGACTAGATCAAAACAAAAAGGACAGGCAAAAAAATGTGTTGGTTTCATTTGTTAACAGCTCAACGATCACTTTTTGTACACAAGGGACAATTAAATAGAGAACCAAGATTTAACGTGGACTCTGAACCACTGCAAACATCCAAACCGAGAATCGGATTCAACAGTTCATGTGTTCAATTCAAAGGCTAGAGCAATAAGCATTTGGCTGGCAATTCTGAACAAAAAAGGGATAGTTTTACAAGATTGGCTTTAATTGGTTTAAAGAGGCATGCAACTATATATATATATATATATAATTCATTCATGAATTTTTTAAAGATTGAAAGTTTTTAAAATTTTAAATTATGCAGCAATTTAAAAATATAAATAGGATGGTAAGGACATTGAAAATTTGGCAGTACAATTAGAATGATGTTAAAATGATGTATATTTTAACGTTTAGATAGACTGACATTTCAAAAAGAAATCAGCACATCAATTTTAATTATCAGTACACTACATTGAATTTCTAGTTCATGATAAAATAAGATTTTCTAAAATAATATTGCTGTTAACAAATCAAATTAAAGTAGAACTATAACAAATCTTTGGCTGTGTTCTTCCTAAACAATCTTTTCAAATAATAATTTGTTATTAATAAAAATTAGAACAAAAATAAAAACACGTCCTTCCTCACTTGTATCTTTTACATATTCCTTTAAAAATGGAGTTAAGAACAAATTAGGATTGAACTCTTACTAATAATCATGTAATATATGATAACTAGTTTAATTGTAAATCTTAATATTTGTAACAAGTTTTATGTTTTTTTTTTTATATTAAGTATTAAAGTAAGGAATTTTTTTTCAATGTAAATTTCTATGTTATTCTGTCTTATTAACCAGGCTTCATTTAAAATAAAACACTTATGGCAAACTAAGTAACTTTTTTATTTAGAGGTTTAATGGACTAGATATTTTCAAATATGTATAAAAATATATAAATAGAACATTTACATCTTATCATGAATGAATTGCTTTAATCTGAATAAATTTTTATGAAGTAAAATCATTAAACTTTGTTTGCAATGAAGTTAAAGCTTAGGATTTAAAAAAGTTTTAAATTATCTATCATTACACTTTAAAGGGCTTTAATTTTAACAAAATTTTTACTTATTGAAACTTTTTTCCATTAATTATTTTTAACATTATTCTAAGCAATTAAATTTATTAATGAAGATATTTTATTAAAATTCAGTATTTTTTGATTCCCCATAAATAAAAATAAATTTACCACTAAGCCTGGAAAGTACATCTATTTTCTCTCCAATCAGAGCTTCTAATTGTTGGGCATAAGCTACAAAATAAAATTAAATACATTATAACAAAAACATAAATGCCTCTCAAATACCACAATGTACATAAAACTTAACATAGGCTAGAAAACACCATAAATTAAATTTTAATTCCTTCACAAATTTACGAAAATTTTTAAGTAATAACCAAAAAATTATTTGAACAAATCATTAAATTAGAAAAACAATTTTAAGACTCAACATTTAGAAAAATCAAGAAATACTTACAATCGACATCATAATCAACATCATTAGACATAGCAAGCAATAAATTATCTCTGTTAAACCATTTTTCAGAGGCCTAATGAAAAAATAAAATTGTTAAAAATTAAGATTTCCATAAGTAATTTAAATTTAAAAATTCTTCATTTGCACATACATTGAATATAATCTGATATTAATTGAATTTCAAATAGATATCATTGATATTAAAATCAAAAAATTTAAAAATTTGAGAACTTATTTGTAGCATTTAGAAAAAAAAATTCAAATATTAAGTAATTGAACATAAATAAAATTCCAAAAGACTGAATAGATGTTAAAGTCTATAGATTTACGATCACAATTTAAGTCAACATTTAGATTTTAATGTTTATTTTGCAAAATATGTATTTACTTCTATCACAGCTTTATGAGAATCTAACACCTCTTCTTCCATTTCTTGAACATGAGAAATTGCTTCATGAAAGGAATACAGATCTGCTGATAATTCTCCTTCCTAAAAATGAAATTTTTAGATAAGCAAAATTAAAAATTCTTAAGTAATTTTAAAAAGCCAAATATAATCTAAAATTGTTTTTTCAGAAGAAATAAAAAGGTATTTAACTTTTTGTTCATAAAAATTTTAAAATTTCCATTTTAAATTAAAATTAAAAGAAGCACGTTGATTTGCATACATTAAATATAATTAATGCAATGGTTATTTTGCTAAAAATAACAGTTATACTGCTTTAACTACATACATTTTTCATCTGTTAACAATTTTTGTCAACTTGTTACCAAGTTATCATTTTTTAATTTTCTTACTCATTTCACTACAATTTTTCACCCTCAATAAAATTTAATTGGATAAATTTAACACTAATTTTAATAGAAAGAGTTTCTTTAAATGAAAATATGAGCCATATTTTTTTGTTTATAATCCACTGATTAAAAAGCTTCAAATTTTGTTGTGCATATTAAACATAATTGAATAACCTCATAATTTGATAAAAATGTTCATTAGAAAAGCGATCAAAGAAAGTTGGTTTGATTTTGTCATGCCAAATAGGGATCAGAAACAACTAAGTTTACAGTAAAATTTTTAAATAAAAGCTGTTTATGTTGTAAAAAATAAATACCAAATGGCACCATGATTCTAATTACTTATTTTAGCTTTAAGTTTTGACCAATAACGTTCAAGAACGAATTTGGTTCATTGATAAATTACTGAATAGTTGCTCATCATTTCACATTTTGTCTTGACTTCAAATGTTTTTGTTGTAAAAATATTCAAGTTTGTATATCATATGAAAGTTAAACAGATTTTAAACCAAAAGTTATGAGAAGGCAAATAAAACAATGGCAACAAGTATGTTAATGTAAGCTGAAAAACAGCACGAGCAATACAAAAGAAAGAATATCCAATGTGCAGATCAAAAATAATCCATTTAAATTATTAATGAAATTAATATACATTTAAAAATATGCCTATCCAGTTTAAGTTATTAAAAATTAAAAACCAATAAGTGTTCAAAAAATTTTTTTGAATTATTGGGCTTGATGAATAACTTGATGCTTTCATCTCAGTTTATCATCTTTGCAAAGTAAATACAATCAGATGTTTTCACTATAAATGTTTCGCCTGTACAATTTATTATATTTTAAATCATTCTGTGTAACTTATGTGACACCACATAAATTATAACATTATGACTATTTGGAAAAAAAGCAAAATAATTTCAATTTCAAAAACATCTAGAAAATTTAGCATGTATTTTAATTTTTATAAAATTTACTGGCCATTTATGTTATGAAAAATTAAAATTTAACTTAAATAAAAATTAAAAAATTTGAAATTTGTCTGTAATTTTACAGTTGGTTTTTACACACACACACACATACTGCCTTATTTAAATAAAAATCTATATTTTAATTTAATTTTGAATAGCTACAAACATTCTTGCCCCAGGATGGTATCAAATCAACAAACTGAATAAATGTAATCAAGGTCACTAATAACTCAACTGAAAGCTCAGCACTTAAAACCTGGAATCAACAACATGGACAAGAGAATAGTGAATTTATTAGTTCCAGGAAAATTTTAAAAAATAGTAACTGTAAACAAGTTATTAAAGAATGCAATTATTTAATTTGGATTTTACAAAGTTTAATGAAACCTAAATTAATAAATAAACAGACAATGCTGCAATTTAATAGAAGTCTGGAACCAAGAGTTAAGAGAAAATACTTACATTGGCTGAACACAGAAGGGCTAGATCGTTATTTTGATTATTTTGCTCCTCACCATTAGAAGTTTTCATTTCTGGATTTTCGGCACCCAATTCTTTTACTCTGCAATTCATTAAATTCAATAAATGCTTTAAAATAACCAATCAATTAAGAAAATGCTTCGTAGCAAAATTACAAAACAGCATATAATTAAAAGAGAACCCAACACCAAATAAATCAGAACATAAACAAATCAAACATAAGAAGACTACTAATAAAATTATTTCCTTCTCGAATGAATTTAATCATTAAAAGCAATTTACTAAGAATTTAATTTTTTGAAAAAATTCATTACTTTTAAAGTCTAAATTAAAAGACAATTTTCTGGGCTAATTGTGAAATTCTAGATCTTAGGATTGAACCTTTGTTTTCAATTTGAATATTTTCAGAATGTGCAATGTTTAATTATATGCTGAAACTTTTATACAGAATTTAATGCATTTTTATTAAATATAGACTACTATTTTAGAAATTAAAGTTACTTTCTTACCTATCAGCATAGCGAAGAGTGTTTAGGGAATGCTCACAAGAATTCATTCCAGGTGAAATCATTGCTATCTGAAATATTTCATAAATTGTCAGCAAACTTTAAGTGTGAATCATATAACCTAACAAATAAAACTAACATACCCTTGGTAAAACATATTACATTTATAAGACATTTTATGGATTTAACTAAGACTTCTATACAATAATTTCCTGGTAGATTAAATACCTTAATTTTGCTGACAGTTTGGCCAATTATTCATAACATGATCTTATTCGTAACACTAAATGAACCTTCAAAACTAAACATCTTGAATAATAAATTTTCAATTACATTAATCAAATTTAAATTTCAAAAATTCTACAATCTGAGTGATGGAAAATTAAAATATTTTTCTTTGAAAATTATGACTACTTTATGTCTACAAATAAATATCAATTTTAGTCATTAAGAAACATTTGTCAGTCCATAAAATAGCAAACACGATTAAGTATATTTAACAACATTTTTCTAAAATAAGAGAATAAATTTTAGGGCTGCTATTTGATATTTTACTTCTGATGCATATTTTTTACTATTTTTTTTAAAAAAATATGAAGCTAGATTGCAATAAAAAAGAAAAATGCTGATATATAGACAGGTACAATTAAAAAATTAGATTCTTAACAAATTGAAAAGATACTTAAGGTGATTTAACATATTACACATTAAAATCTAGGTGCAACAGTTAAGTTCACTTCACCTCAAATGCTATTTAATTTTTCAACACCATAAAAAATTAGAATATTATGTAGTAACATAAATTCGTACATTTCACTATTAAACAAAACATATTTTTTGACTGAAACAAAAACTTATTTACTAAAAAAAATACATTTGCTGTATTTGGCTTCTTTTGGACACTTAAGTTAAACTGTATATTAAAACAATAGTACATGTAATGCATATGTAATCAATACATATTAGATATCAAAATAACAATCACTCACGATTTGAGCAACACATTAAATAAGACATTAAAGCATTTTAACCACACTGTATGTGACAGTCAATGTAAATTTTTTTTACAACACAAAATCACCTATTTTGCCAACACATGCCTCAGAAACCTGCAAAGAACAATGGTATAAGTTTTGGATTATTATGTTAATACGGTATGAGTGAAATATTTATATCTTGGAAGGCTAAAAAATTCAACTACGTGAGAAAGGTCTGTTGTTGATTTGTCTAAAGTTCTAAAAGAGCAAATATAATAGGCAACAATTCTGTTCAAAGCATAAAAGCTGAAGGAAAAGTTAATATTTTAAAAAATAAAAATCTACAAGCAATATAATTCTAAAAACAGTGAATTTGGCATAAAACACATTTGTGCACTTGTAATAAAAAACAAAGGAGATCCATCATTGTATTTTAAATATTGATATTTTGATAGTGAATTCATACACTCTTTTTGACAGCAAATATAGGCCGAACATTTAAAAAAAAAAAAAAAATCAAAGAGTGGATAAATTTTTAGTAGAGTATAAGTAATGATATATCATATGTAAAATCATTTTTATGACAAGAAAATGCAATTGAATTAATGATGACCTAATGTGACTCTTCAATCACAATACTCTTTAATGTGAAAGATCGCAACAACTGCTGAACAAAGATATGGTTGCTGCATTTTTGCTTTCTGTATGCACATCACTGTTGGTATGGCTGGTTAAGAGTTTTTCAGGTTTCCTCTCTTGTAACACACAAATACAACCAACTATTTCTTGGAAGGCAAATTTCCCTTATAAGTGAAATGTATTAATATCTTAAAATTCCCCCCAAAGTTGTCCATTATAAAATGGACAAACTGAATTAGCAAGAATTGTGCAATGGCAAGCAAAAGAGGAAGAAATTTCAAGCCTTAAGATGGATATATAATATTTCATTAATACTTTCTAGATTGAAAATGATAAAGCAGGCAACTATGAAACATTTAAACGTTAAAAACTACCATTTTAATTTATTTCAATTTTATTCTAAAATTTTTGTTTTAAATATTGAAGAAATGCAATTGTAGTAAAATTGAACATCTTACAGTTACAAACACTGAAATTTGACTAATTTGTACTTTTTTCATATCGGTAAAACATGGATAAATTAATATAAAAATGTTTAGTTCAATTTATTTTTCAAACACAATGGGCATATATTCAAAATAACACAGAGCAGTGTGAATCATTATTGCAATTAAATAAAAGGATATCAGAATTTACTTTTAATAACCTATAAAAATTATGCAAATATTTACATCATAAATTACCGGCAATTAACATGAACACAGCATAACTTTGTATTCATAGTTGCAATAAATCCTAAAAATACTATGTTAAGATCTAAAACTCGACACTAAATTATAAAAAAAAAAATAAATAAAGACAAATCAAATTTTAAAACAAGAAACACAAAATTAGATTTTAAAAAACTTACCATGCATGTACGAGAATTTTCACCAATAAAAGAATCTTTAAGGACCTGAGTTAATTTACTAGCACGGAATGGGAGATGAGTACCTTTTCTCCCTAAAGCTCTAATACATTCCTATTGAAAAATAAAAACGCTTTAATTTTCAATAGGTCTATTCCAAATTAACACACAATGAAAAATCTAAGAATTCCATTAAAAAATTTGATATTAAAGACAATGTGGGTACATGTAAAACAATAACTTTACAAGATTAAATTTATTTTTACACAGCTTACTGAAATAGAAGAAAAAGCAAATAATTTAAATAAGTTTTTAATGCAAAAATTTGATTCAGATTAATTTTGCAAGAATTCAAATTTATCATATTAATATAAAAATAATTTAATGTTTTTATTCTCTGTAAAAATCTATTTATAGTTTTAATTTGGCATAAATTAATGTTTTCCTCCCACAATAGTTTGAACAATTATGATAAATATAAAATTTAATTTAACAGTCCAACAAAGGTTTTTCTTAAAAACAAAATTTCAGCTTTTGTTCAAACAGTGATGTAACAATTTCATGTGTTATAAGAATTTTGTCCAGAAATATGTAGAATTTTTTTTCTCTTTTTTTTTTTTTTGGTGTGGTACTTAATTTTTGTTCTGAAATATTAAGCTTACTAGAATTAATTTAACTGGAATTTAAAATTTAAATGGATTCTGAACTCTACAAACAAAAATTGTTCAGCTAAAAGCTTGTGTATTAACCACTTAATTTAATACATATCAAGCTATTTTACACAAATACATGCAAACCGAGAAATACAATAAAAATTAACTTATTGATAAATTGATTATAATACACAAAAATTTTTGTGTTGTGAAATTTTTATAAATTTGAAACATTATTATAGTCACATACTTTTAACGCTAATAAACTTTTGTTAATTTCAGCACCCTCCATTCTTGTTTGTCGGTTTGCACTTGATGTGTCAGCACCACGTTCATTTCCAGCCAGATCAATTAAAGAGAACTTTCCGTGTAAACGTCCATTGGGCCTAAAATGTTAGTGACTTTAATTCAAGAACTTTGAATATTAAGCACATGAAGTTAATTTTTAGTAAAATTTAATACTGTACATAACTTCATATTTTAATAAAACTTCACATACAGTATAGAGTATTTTAAAAAGGTATTTCTCATTTATAAATGTAAACAAACATAAAACTACCTTTTCAAAATAATTTGGAATACAGCATGAGATCTTGAAGAGTGTTGATTTGCAGATGTCTGCCCAGAAGTTCTATGCAAAAACAAAGCACATTTATTAAACAGAATTCTTATTACCTTTAATTAAAATGATTTTTCAAGGTAGAAAATTTAATTTAAAAGTCACATTACTAACAAAATTGAAGTAATTGAGAAACTTTAAATTTTTTCTCTACAAATGCAAAAACATACAAAGTTCAATATTTATGAAAAGGGAACACAAAGTAATAGATAAATCAGCAAACTAAATTATAAAACGTTTCCATAACAAAAATTAAAAAAAAAAATCTTAATTATATTAAATAAATAAAGATTAGACATTATACATAAGTGTTTAGCTATGCAACATTTTGAATCCTAAAAAAGCAGATTCCATATAGGATAGCAGACTAAAGAGTGGAAATTTTTTATTGGTCTTGCATTTATAAAATTTATACTATTAGAATATAAAACAAACATCAACAGAAGTTAGTTTTGATCTTTTTAAAATATCCAAATGGTTAATATTACACTCAATTTTATAAAGATTAGGAAACAAAAACAATTGTACAGACATGAAGACATCTTTGTTAAAAGAACATATTTAAATCTAAGTTGTAAATATTAAATATAACTTCTGAGAAAAAAGTAGAACTTAATAACTATCACAACACACAAACTATGTTCAATCTTCAAGATTAGATTGTTAAAGCATTAGTGGCAAGCCAATTTTACATTTAAATGTTTTAACAGCATACTAAACAATTCTTAACCATGTTTTATTATTGTACACAATATTGTGTATCCTATTGATATTACTTCCTTTTATATTTAATAATAAAATTGAAAGTAACGATTTCACGAATCCGGACAAATTTATATAATTTTGAAAAATTGAATGGTTTTAAAAAAAATTGCAATGTATAATTTACACCAAAATCATTTCAACAAAATAAAAATTCTTTAGATCAGCTAACTTGCTTAAGATTTAAGTAACATTAAATATTGACCACAGCAAAAGCAATTTAAAAAAACAGATTTAACTTTAAAAGTTAACTGGATATAAATAAAAGCTGTTCAAGAAGATTTTCCCATAATTCAGTATTTTGATAATGAATATCATTACAAAATTAAGTTTAGTTTTAAGCATTTGAAAGAGAGAATGAGAAATTTTTTACATAATTGTAGTCCACCTTGCATACAATTTGCATGCAGTTAATTAATAATTACAATGGATTAAAAAAACCAATAACTTCAATCTTGGTACCTGACATTATTGCCATGTTGAATTAGATCTAGCACACTTTCCACAGTTTGGACTTCTTTTTCTCGTAATCCAACAATTTGAACTTGCTGCTTTCCATCCTCAAGCACTCTCAACTTTGCTTTGTTATTCAGTAAATCAAATACCTGCAAATAACACTCGAGTGACTCAACTAATTTAAGTCAGATTTCTTTAGTTAAAAAAACTCTTAAAATTATAGAATGTGCCACAATAAGTTTAATAAAATCTGCAATTACAAGCAGCATAAAAATAAAATTTTAAACTATTATTAGATCTATTTAAAAATATCGGAATGGAAATTGTTCAAAAGTTACCTTGCCACTGTATATTTCAAAAAAGCTACAGTTTACAGTAAGTCCTTCCTGTCTATACTGCGGGCTATTTAAAAGGCTAAACACTTCTCGGGCTGTAATAATAAAAGTTAAAATGAACAAATTAAGCCAAAGTTATTTCATTAAGCATTTAAAAACACTAGAGATAAATTTGAAATCCTTTCATCTAGCTTCGATTATTTGTATACAAAAATCTATTCCTTATTTGTATTACTACACAATTCTCTTATTATAATTAAAATATAAACATAAGAACTACAAGATGAAATACATGTATACTCACTAGATAAGGCATATATTCCTTTACTACAATCTTGCGAAGACTTGGTTATAAAATCACCTGCCATTGTCTGAAAAAAAAAAGATTTAACATTGCTTAAAAGTCAACATTTTAAAAGAAATATATCAAAATTTTATTTAAAAAAAATTCTTTAACTTTTGTTATATTTAAATGTTAAAAAAATTTTAGCTCAAAAGTGCAAAACTTGCTTTAATATTCAATAAACGGCTCTAAGGGATGCTTTTTTGCTTATAAAAGTAAGTTATGTTTAATACTAACAAACACTTGAAATGACTAATAACCTTTTGAAAAAGCATTCAATATTTGTAATTGTTTTAAATAAGTGTCAAAATTTTATAAATCATACGTGAATCATTTTTTGACAATTAATATACCTATTTATATCTTCTAAGAATAAACTTTTGCTATTTGAAAGTAAAACAGGAAACATTTGCTAAACTGATATAATTGTATTCTTAATGAATTAGCAACAGAATGATTTCAAGGTTAACACAGTTTAATAAGTTTTTGAAATAATCTAAAATATCAGCTTTCAAATGCCATCTATTAATAAAAACAAACGCCAAACTTTAAATATTCAAAAAAATTCTTTAAAAAAAAAAAAAAAAAAAAAAAGATACTGAATTTAGGACTATAAATATTAAGCCAGTGTATAAAACATACAACTTAACATTTTGGAAAATTTTCATTTACTAAAAAAAAAAAATTTTTCTTAAGTATCCAAAATTACAATTTTTGTCATTTTGAAAGACTTATCTAAGAGTAATAAAAATATTTTAAAAAAAATCTTCAAACAAAGAAATACATTCAAACATTAATTGGATATTCTTTCAAAGGATGAATATGGAATCTGTTTTACATAATGATATCTCAATATAGAAGACCAGCAACCAAAATGATAAAAACATCAAGTTTATTTTTGAATGAATTTCCTTAGTGCCAATTTAAAGTTCAATAAAAAAAATCAATACCTGCAATAAATCATTTAAACTATAAAGCTTCATCTTACTTAAAATGCTCACTCTTCAAAAGCTGCTAATTTTTTGTAAAAACCAAATGAAAACAATATAACTTCTAGATTTATTTTGTTACACACAGAACATAGAAACACAGTCTGAATGATTCTTGTAAAGATATGTCACATACTCTTCATGAGAAGCAATAAGAATGAGAATTTAACAGATTGTTTTTTCAGAGTCTACTTGAAGCAAACTTTCTCATTCATATATATCAGACATTACTTTCCAATTCATCACTAATACTACACAATTGTTTGTTATGTAGGCCAATAAAAATGAAAATACCTCCGAAATAAATAATGTAGTTTTGTCTTGCTAAAATGCTCACTCTTCAAAGCTTTCTTCTACATTTTAGCAACTACATGCACTTTATTAAGATAATTGCCAATAATTTTACCCAACGTCTGATACAACATTCAGTGCAGTAATAAGATTAAGTTTTATAGCTTTGTAACAGATACATAATTTCAGAGGTAGAATTACAAGAAAATATTAAGCATTTTCCCCATTAATAGGGTGACTCTTTAATTAAAGGTGACTCTTTTTAATAATTTTGATAACCATTAAGTTTAAATACAAAAGTCAAATAAGTCTTTCACATACATGTGTTTTCCCACTGCCTGTTTGACCATAGGCAAAACAAGTAGCCATACCACCTTCAAATAGTGTCTGAACTAATGGCCTTGCAGTAAACCTGAAAATAAACAAAATGTCATCTGCTCAAGAAGTTGTAAAATCCATTCTAAAAATTAATAAAAATTTCATTTCATTAGCAAAACATCTGATTAATGTCATTTATTATTGGAATTAAGAATAATTTTGCTTCCTCGTAGTTTGTATTTCCAATACAATATTTCCAATAAAATTCCAAAATTCAACAAAATCTCTAAAAATAAAATACATTTTCACTTTTCTTAGGATATAAGCAGTTTGAAAAAATTTATTTTTAAAACTCAAAAGATATTAAAATGTTTTTATTTAATATAAAGACCCCAATTTTTCTTGAACTTAGTTCAGTAGACTATTTATAGGAAAATAAAATAAAACCAGCAACTCAAAGTAAACTTTCCGAATGAAAATTTCCCTAGTTATAACATATTTAAAACAAAGCTTTAAATAAACTAACTAGAATATTTTAAGAATTATAGGCTTAAACACTACAAATTTCTTATTGATTACCCTTCCTTAAAATTTTGTTAAAAGTTTAATCATTTATTCAGTTGCAAATAACAAAATGTAATTAACTTAGAACATGCAAATAGAAAAAATATATGTAATTTCTTAACAAACAGCAACACCAAAAAAATGAGAATGGGAAATTAAGTTTTTAATTGTGCAATTGCTTACAATTATAAACAGACAAAGATAATCCCTTCTTACCTATATACAATTTCATTATCAGCATTTTCATCAAATGCATAATCAAATCTAAATAACTGATTTTCTAAATACTTTGTTAAATCTACTTTTGTTCTAGGTTCATGGACTACAATATGCTCTTTGTTAGGAACAGTTATAACATCTACTTCTCTTTTCATATTTTCTGAAATAAGAATTTTTCAGATATTAGGATAACCCTTATAAATAAATATGAAATAATTCTGAAAAGACAAATTAACATATTTCATGAAAAGTAACAATTCTTTATCACTTGACATACAATGACGTCTCCGAGATGTCATCGATTTCATGCACCATAGTAGATTTTGATGTCCCCGAGATGTCAAAAACTGTCTATGGCTAAAACTAGGCAGTATATTATTAGATTAGCTGTTCCATTCGTGAATCGATTCTGTTTTGTTTAGATTGTTAAAGGTACATTCCCCTCTCAACAGTACCAATAACAAATCACATTGGCAAAAAGTTATTTTATTTGTATGTCAAGTGGCTAATAACACTGTGTAATAAAAAATTCTAATTGTTACCAAACTTAGATCAGCAAATATAAAATTCCATTAAAATAACATTTCATACAGATGACTTAATAAAAATAAAGCATCTTTAGACACAACTTAAGAACATTAAAAGAAATTTCAAAACTGAGCAGGTTGGAAATATAAAGTTAAATTATTTTATTCAATCACCAGATTTAAATTTTCTAATGTAATATCACAAAGATCCAAGATAGAAACACTTAACACATTTATCTTCTAACATTTTCATTTAAACTTAATAAAAACAGAATTTTTATTTTGGCAATAATTTTTTAATCCTAAGCAATCATTTAAACAAAATACCATAGTTGATGACAATCTTTTATGTAGTTTTTACGACAATTTCTTAAAATGTAAAAAGGCAAAAAGTTGTATATAAAATGTGAATAAGTTACTTTTCAGCACAATATTGACAAAAACTTAATTATTCCCCTATGGTTTTTCCTAACAAAAGACATAGAAGACTTCTAGAATCAACAAATCTCTATTAAATAAAATCAGTACAATTATGCCCTTTTAATGTTAAAAAAATACAGGAACATTAAATTAAAAAACTTTAAATTATATGCAAAATTAAAAACAAATTGATATTAAAATATTTATCACTTTAAATGTCCTATTATAAGAAATTTCTTTTCTCTTTCACAGATGATGCACATTAATGTCCACTTCTAACAAGACATGTTCTAATTCTTTTAATCTTCCAATTAGATTATATTAAAATTCTATCTTACAAAAAAAAAAAAAAAAATTTGATAAACTAACGGAAAATAATGAGTTTATAAATTATAAAAATTTATCGTATTTAAAGATTTTTCCAGAAAATTTTAATTCTTAAAAATAAAAGTTCAGCGTAATCCTAGTTTAAATGCATATATACCTTTTTTGTTCATAGGCCTTTTTCGAACAGCAACACATATTTGAAGAGATGCAATTGGATCAGTAATGCTAATTGGTTTATAATCTAGTTGACTACAGTAATCCCTAAAAGAAAGATTTAGTATTTTACTAATTATCAAATAAAGCAAGTAACATTTCTCCACGTTTAATTTCTTAGAACTGTATTTATTCTCTCAAAGATAAAGCAATAATTAAAGTTCTGTTCCAGAAGAAAATATATTTTTTATTTTCAAGAACTGTCTAACATGATCTAATTTTTTTTATTAAGAACCAAAGGGGGGAAAAAACATCTATGCACAGCCTCTATACAAAATCTAGTTTTATTTTTTTTCTCCCCTAAATCACTCTGAAATATCTATTCTATTTCCTTTAAAGGGATTAAAATAGATACTACACAAAGCATATATAAAATTACACAGCAGCAATAACATTTATAATATGTATACAGAGATCATAATATTTTTATAAACAATATATTAAGTACACATATTATAAATAACAATACCATATTTTTGTATCTTTTTATAACATTATATGTAAAAAATAAATTCTCATAATTACTATATATTATTCATTTACTTACTTGATCATGCTCATAAATTCCCAATTAGGATTACCAGGATCTCCCTGTTGTTCAGCCTTTCTTTCAGCTTGGCGAGCTCGCCTTTCTTCCCGTTGTTTCTTTATTTTATCCACTTCTTTAACAACATTTGAACATCGGCGAGCTGGAATATTATGACCACATAAGAATACAAATTTTTAACTTAGAAATAATTTATTAAACCAAAAATGTGATTTTCTCAAGAATTGTTCCCAGAATAGGAGGAAAATACAATATTACAATTTCTAATCAACAACATGGGAAAGCTTTTACAATTTGTAGCATTGAGTTTCAACTTTCAGTGTTAATTAAAAATTTAAAACAATAAAAATAGGAATATTGAAGAATAAATTTAATCTAGAACAAATAGGTGGTTCTTATTCAAAATTCGTTATTTAATACAATTAGTGTCAACTTTAATTAAATCCTTAAATGATAGTTTAGTATTATATCTTTAATAATCTATATAAGCAGCTGAATTAAAGTATAATTTGTTAAAATTAAAAATTTAGATTATATATTTGAATCTTTCATTCAAAAAATACTTTTTTTATAATATTTAAATTTCTTGTACAAGTTAAATATGCTCCCAATATGGCTAACATTTGAAATTTTTAAAATTAATCTGAAAAATTATAAACAAGTATAGATATGAAGTATATGATAAAATTACAAAAACTGATACAGGTTTGTGTGTTAATGAATTGTACATATTTTATAAGTGTAAAAAGATTTTTAAATAGTATTAAAATACATTTAATTTGCAACCAAGTATAAAAAAACCCTTCAGATATTCTTATTCAGCACTTTTTGAAAATTTAGAATTAACTGATTATATATATACAATAAAGGTGGGTGACACTGCCCAGTTAATTAAAATCGGAGTTTTTATAAAAATGAACTTCATTTACATTACACATTAGCTTTGTTAGATGCTTTCACTTCGAGAAGACTACAGCAGATCTTTAAGACCCATAAAAAAAATTGAATGCAGAAAGGGAAATTTTTACTACAATTCTATATACTCTTGTGCAATTCAATTTTTTTCTCTTCATTTTAGTATGCAAGTGATTATTACTAATTTATCAAGGATTACTACGTACTCATGTTCATTTTTTAAATTCTCTAGAAAAATAAGCAGACAATTTTGTCTGCAAGAATACGATGAAATCATATGCAAATACCCGATTGCCCAATTGTAACCCATTGTAGACATAATACTTAGTTTGTTTTTTACATAATGTTTGTGAAATTAGCAGTTATTAGCATTTTAATACTTCTATAGGGAATATTTCAATGAAATATCTTGGTATTTTGAATTTAAAATAGTGTTTGATTGCTAAGCTTAGTTTGAGAGCAATCAATATTTAATCAATTGATATTGTGCTTTGTGATGATTTAGGTTGATGCGATAATTGTACACTTTAAAACCCTTTCGCGACGAGTTGTTTTTTTTCCCCCTCAACAGAACAATTTTGGTTGCATAAACTATGAGTAGAGCATACTAGAATGATAAAACTAAGATGTTATATTTTTAGGAAAATTTTAAACACTGATTTAGGACTGGGACATATGTGTCCCGTCAGTCCTGACAGAGAAGCGTTTCAGTCCCAAAAGAATTTTTTGAAATTTGCTTGGGACGTATGTGTCCCGTTAGGCGCGAAAGAGTTAAACATTATAAAGATGCACTTGTTAATAATTCAGTACTAGACCCAAAAAATGGAAATTGCAACAATCGCAAAAAAGTCATTTTGTCATTGACAATACGCTTCAACATCTCATTTGACCGTTGGCAGCAACTTTGATAATCCCGCCTAATAAATTAAATACACTAAGATTTTACCATTGGTAGATATGTAGATGCACGTTACAAAATTTTATGGAACGTATTCTCATCTGGATAAATATAATAACTAGAATTTAATAAACATTCACTGACATGACCGATTTGAACATTTTCTGGTGCTTGGTTTGGTTTGTTACACATAAAGGCTAGACCCGAACCTATAGTTAAATTTGAATTTTGAACCATTACAAACATTCATGCTTGAAATGGATTTCAAAAATAGTTGAACCAAAGGTAAGACAGCTAACCATTCTTCTACGACCCATCATACTTCTAAAACTACAAGTCAAGACTGAAGATAAATATCAAGTAATCACTTAAGTGGTATTCTAAAATAAAGAGCCTTCTTACTCCTACTGATTAAAACTTTAATACTATTTTCCTCAAGTGGAATATTTTTTTCATGTTTAAAAATGATGCAAAATATAGATTAATACCAAAATTTTATAATCAAATTAAAAAATTTCAAATTTTAACATAAAAATATTGGGTTGTTCGGAAAGTCATTTCGTTTTTCCCACCTGAATTAGTCTTTTGCTAGTGAAAACCAATCATTCTATGTGTATGAAAGCATGCTACGACCAGAAGAATGGTAAAAGGTATTGGACTAGAATTGAAAATATACAATTCAATAAAATATTTATTCGCTATACGTTTATCATTTTCATATAAAACGAAATAACTTTCCGAACAACCCAATACTTTTAATTAGAACTTGGTTTTATTTGTTTTGACAAGTTTTTAGAGTCAAATTTTAAAAGTACTTAGACAATAATAAAATGTTCACATTTTACCCCATTACAATTCTCTCATAGCTTTTAAACACTACCCAAGAAATCAAATTATGCTCATTAAATTTCATATATTCAAAAGTCTCTCTTATGTATAACTTACAGCTATAATTTTACCTTAAATAAGCTTTACGTTGATACAATATTAACTGTTCTTTAGATATGATCTCCTTCGGAAACATAACTTTGCAAACTATTAAATAAACGGCAAGAATTTATTTTAAGTTGTTAGAAGAATCACTTACATGATTTTTGCTCCTTGAATCAATGACTACTGCTTGAAAAGTAGTAACAGGAAATAATGTGATCACATTTTTTTCTTAATCCTAACTACTAAAATTTTTGTAAGAAAGTAATCAGGGGCAGCAATTTAAAATTTTGTGTAAAACTATTGATATGGATTAGCTTGTATTTAAATGATTAAAATACATTTATTAAACATTAATATTAGTAAAATAATTTTACAGAAATTAAATTTATAGAATAAAAAAACATTAGCATAATATTTAGCTATTCATAGTTTAAAACATTAGATTATAACTCAACAAGAATTCCAATTCATTTAAATCTTTACATTTTTTTACTAAAGACATCATACACAATCATAACAATCTGAAATTTTAATCGAAACCCTGGTACTCAACTTTCTGCATGGATCTATACTTTATATATAACTATACTTGACAAATTATGGTGCCCATATAAATTACTTTAAAATATATAATTATACATGTATATATTTACAGACAAAAGGATCTTACATGTCTATAATATTGCTGACTTAAGAGTTTTTGCTCCTAAATTTTTATAAAGATGATACTGTAATACTTATTTAAGAAGAATTGGATATAAATCTAAGTCTCACACACATTTATAACTCTAAAATATATTCTAGTATAGATTTAGTTTGTAATGTGGAAAACTTAAGATGTTAAACACTTTTGATATTAATGTTTTGTTTTTATTCTTGCTGATATTTCACAAGTGTTCCATTTTATACAAATAAAGCCAAGCCTATGGAAAAACATTAAAAATAAAATGCATGTTTATCAATTTTATTACTTATAATCTGAGTGATAAAATTCAGAGATTAAAAAAGAATTACAAAAATGTTTACAAACTTTTAAGGGTAATGTACAATACCAAATATTAGATTTGAAATCAGAAAGGGATAAACTTTTTTTTTTTTTTAAAGGCAAACAAAGCAAATTTTTGTACATGGTTTATTTCTAATTTTTTAAAAATTATTGATTAGCAATTTATGGACAATTTTTTTAAAATTTAGCCTAATAACCTATTTAGTTAAGTTTTAACAAAACATAACTAATATAAAGTTACCTCAAATATAAAAAAAGGTCTAGCAAAATTTTCAAAGTTAAAAACTTACGAGCAGCTAATTGTGTACTGTTAACAGTTTTTTGGATAGGTTGTAATGGACCACCAGAGGACACAGGTACTGCAGTAGCTGGAGGGGGATATTTGATTTCCATATTTTCTAACTGTTGTGGTTTTTTATGATTTGTCCTCATTGGTAAGGAAGAACCTGATAAGTTAGAAAAAATACATATGATTTTAAATTCAGAATAAAACAAATTTATAAATTGTTTATAATTAAACAAGAATTATAGAGTATACATACATTACAAAATATTTGTTAAAATCTCATTAATAATTTTCAAAATGAGCTGGTAAAAATAAATGAAGAGAATTAAAATTCAAATAAATTATAAACAAATCAAAATTTGATATTTTCAAATTATTAATAACTATTAAAATATTTTTTAAATAAATGTCAGTTTCAGGTGCTTAATGTAATTACAATTGTCAGGTCTTCCAAGATATGATGCTATCTTTTGAATGATACAAATTGGTTTGTTGCTTAATGGTCATCTATGCCAAAGTGGAATTCAAACCCAAGAACAATTGATCCAAAGATCAAAACACTAGCAATTGGACTGCCAGTGCTATGACTGAATTATCTAGAAGCCAGTTTGTACTGAGCTCCTAGTTCTAACAAGAAGTGTTTTATTTGTAACTCATTTTCCTTAGTTTTATTTTAGTATATATTACACGTACATTTTTAATATTACATAAATTTTGCTACAAACTTCTAATTAATGATGCAATAAATTCTCATATCTTCTACATATATGCCTACATTTAAGTTTTTGAAAACTTAAAACTTTTCAACCTCTCATACCATAACATGAAACATTTACAGTATCATTTTTGCTTAGGACTGAAACAAATTTTACATTGTAATTAATAAATTAATTTATTAATAACAATGCGCTGGTAAGCAAAAAACTTGTGAAAACTTCCAAGTTTTCTAAATTAAAGGATTTCAGTCAATGAATCTATCCATAGGCCAAGAAAATAATCTACAGATATAAAAATAATTGTTAATTTTGAAAATCAGTTATTTAAGATTTATACGAGTTTTTCCATGAAATGTTTAGAAAGAAAAAAAAAATAGAAAGTATTTTTCTATTTATTTTCTTTTTAAATGATTATCAATACGCTGATGTAGCCAATGAAAAAACTGTACATAAACAGTCTAGTTCATAGTTACATCCTTTCTCAACAGTTAAAATAATTTGAAAATTTGTATTTGAAAATTTTGTGATCCAAATTTAAAAATATAGTATGATACATTATATAATTGTATAATATGCATACTTTCTGAATTGATCAATTTATTGTTATAGAATTGAACTAAGTACTATTTAAAATTTAAATCAAATCTTTGCATAATGAAACACAGGGGTAAAATTTAATAGAAGTTTTCAACATATTCTTTTATTTGTTAAATAATTCAATTAAATATATAAAAGTGTTGTAAAATTTGAATTTTTCTTAATTGTTCATAATTACAACCATTCATTATTATTTCACTATTTCACTGAAAGTCACAAATTACAATTCACACATCAATTCTAATATCATCTATGAATATTCTGGATGAAAAATATGCTTCAATAGAATTTAGGAAATTAAATTATTTTCAATAGAATTTAACTTCAGAAATACAGTAGTCTTTATTTTTTAGTGACATGCAGTTCAACTTTAAGTCAAAAGTATCATTAAAAAATGTATTTTTACTTTCAATAAAATTATGACAAATAATGTATTTTCTAATCGTTTCTAATCTAATCGATAATAAAAAGCTTTGCCCTCTACATCAAATAATAAATTTGCTGTTTTTCCAAGTATTGGTGGAAATGCAACAACATAAATTTAAAATGCAGTCAATAACAGTGCATAAGTACAAATTTTTCATAAATACAGTAAAAATACAATAAAATATTGTAATATCTAGTAAAAGTTCAACTCATTAATATGTTGAACTATATAAAGACTGTGGTTAACAGTTCAAGAAAATCAATTATTGCCATGCCAATTAAAAAGCATGGCAGAGTCATTAATGAAAATTAGCACTTTGAAGATTAAGTGAGCATTACTGTAAAGAAAATTAATGTAAATACAGAAGATAAGCAGACTTTATTATGACGAGTCAAAACATGCAGTTTAAGAAAGTGATAGAAAATTTCAATTCTTAGAAGCAAATGTGATGCACTTTCGGAAGTTTAGCATACTAACAGCTCTGCTAGCAAGCCACATGTAGCAGCAGAGACAGTAATATTTTACCTGAGTTAGCCTTGTTATACTTCAGAACATTGAGACTCGGAGTCTTGATCTCTAAAATATAAAACCAAACAAACAAAAAAATTTTTATTCTCCTTTCAAAATTTGATTATAAAGAGGAAATTTTAACAAAACTTCTATTGAAAATAAAATAAACATTTTAAAAAAGTGGTGTTAATCCATAATGTGCAGGAAACTAAGAAAAGTAAAAATATAGTATTCTATTTTCATTAACTCCAAATGATTATACCAAGCCATTTAATACTTTGTTCACCAGTATATAAAAGGAAAGAGGTTAACTAAAAAATTTTCAACTTGGTACAATTGATAAAATAAGCTCTATCACAATTCCATAAATGTTTTGTTTATAGAACAAGAAATCTAAAATTTTGCAAGATATCAATTTAATGAATTCTGCCCCCATGCTAGAAAGTTAAAAACACACTTTGATATTTCTATCTAAGCAAAATTCTTGTAGTTTTAAGTACAACTTCCATATTTTATATGTCATTATCTATAATTGTAATTAGAAATGTTAAATACCATATATTAAAAACAAAATATTCTAATAAAAGCTCAGTTACCCTATTTTTAAATTCCTAAATATTTAAAAAATTAGTAAAATTAAAACTCAATTTAACTGTTAAAATGGGAGATGGTTAGTTAAAAATGGACAAATTAAACAAATAAATAACTTCACATATTATACTAAACCTCAAATTATTCAATAAAATTAAAAAATTTCAATAAATACTTTTTAAAAAATTAGATTTTCAATTTGATTACTTGAAATTGCCATGACATGTTTAAAAATCTTTTTACAGAGAATGTCTTTACTTTTTATAGGTTAAACTTATTACTACATATTAACAAAAATTGAAACCATTAAACTTGTTTAATAATCTAGTTTTCTGCAACATAAATCTTACCCTAAGAATATTAGAGTAAATTTAAACTTGCCAGTCTAATTGCCTTCAATATACAAGGGTTAATTAAAAGAAAACCTATATTTAATTTAACGCCAAACTACTACAATCCTGCCTAAAATTCTTGGCTTTCATGTGACTTGCATAGCAGTATTTTAATAAAGTTCAGAATCCTTGCTTAAGGTATGATATTCCCATAGCATTCTTCAAATTTTCAGAAAAGGGCAACGCTCTTATATAACTGGCATAAAATTCATAAATTTCAAAGGGAAAAATCAATCTTTAAATTCTAATAAATCTTTAATAATCATTCACAAGCTGTTACATTGTTACGATTCTAACATAGTTTCCTATTTATTTATAATGAAGGAAAAACAGAAATTTAAGCATTTTTTTTGATTAAATGAAATTTAAACAAATAAAATGCTCAACAGAAAAATCTAACAATCAATTGAAAATTAATCAGATTTAAATTGAAAAGTATTATAATGAAAAAACTTTGCTTTTAAGAGGCTACAGAGGAGTTTATTATATAATATACCAGTTCTGCTTTGAACCAGATACTCTTATTTATTGGTCACAACATTTTATTCGCATTTTTTACACGTGAACATTGGAAAAATGAAAAGGTTTCAAATAATGTAAAGTTTAATACATTTTTAAAAAGATACACATTCAAATCCTAAAATAAATGAAGTTTTGATAAAAG
Organism: Latrodectus geometricus; assembly: GCA_026290005.1. Lineage (NCBI taxonomy): Eukaryota > Metazoa > Arthropoda > Arachnida > Araneae > Theridiidae > Latrodectus > Latrodectus geometricus. The sequence continues at coordinate 299,043 of JAPDSC010082954.1, read as the reverse complement.
TAAACATTAAATATATTAACAAAAACACCGTTCTAACTGAATGAAACATTTATACAACCTACATTACATATTTTACTTTAACACAAGTTTTAAAATAAGAAATGGATTCAAAGTTTGATATACCCTAGGCAAGCATTTTTATTTTTGTGAAACACTCAAAGAATACAAACTCTTAGTGTAATTTAAATATTTTAATTAAATAATTATAAATTTTTATTCATTGAATATAATAAAATTTGAGCAAAACTAAAGCTAAAATATAATCCAAACTTTAACATAAAAAATAGCCTCATTATAAATTTAAATAATTACTGTATTTATATATTTAGGAGAAATTACACATCAAGATTAATGAAATTTAATTTTTTATATATTTAAGACTTCCATATTATATATTTAAATTACTTAACAAGTTTTAAAATTTTCTCTTTTGTTTCAGATTTAAACTGACTCTTCAAAATACAATGCCAAATACATATAAAAATTCAGTAACAGATAATGAAATATGGCATTGAGACATCTAATTTGTAAAACTTCCCCCATTTTTGACAAAAGCAGATTAAAAAATTTCAGTGTACACAAGTATGAAGAATTAGATATGTTGCCAAAATTGGCAACTATCTAAAATCCTAGGTGTTAAAATAGGTTATAATGAATGATAAAGTAAAGAATATTTTGTAAATATTATTTAATTACATATATAGTCTGCAAATCAGCAATGAAGATCGCCAAGATAATCATAGTACGCAAACACCAAAATTTCATTGGTAATAATTAAAAATATTATATTTTTATTAAAAATCCATTTTCATAATTTAAAATTTAATCATTAGAATAGAATTTAATGTTTACTTTAAACTTATAGTACACTCACATGTATTTCAAATATAACAAATATTAATTCTTCAAAAATAACTCTCCGAAAATTTTGAGTATTTATACAATAAAAAGAACACATTTTAAGCATTGGGATTTGGAAAAGTTAATTGGAATGATTGCTTAATGACTTTACCCACTAGGAAAACAAGAATACTTTCCTACTTATTACTTTCCTTTATAATGACCTTTTGGTCTATTCAAAGGAAAGACTGATTTGCAACAAATAAAAATGCTAACACTATATATATATATATATATATATAATTTACAATTAAATAGAAATTAAAACCTGTCAATAATCTGGTTTGTTAAGCCTCTCCACAGACTGCTTCAAAACAGTATATTAAAATAAATTTTAACAGTGCTTTGTAACTGAATAAATTAGTTTCAATTTCAGCAATTTGAACATGTTTAAATACTGGGGTTAATATTTTCCATTTTTAAATTAGATATTCATTTACTTGTTTAACCTAAAAAATTATAATAAATTTTGAATTTTTAAAATCAATTTGAAATTCTGTATAACAAAATCTTAACTGTTACGAATTAAATAAAGAGTAATTATGGGAAAGAAAATAAAAACACAAAATAAGAACAGAAATTTATCAAGCAGAATAGACTAACCTTTATTTGGTGTAAAAACAGTGGGGCGATTAACCTAAAAAATAATATTCATAATTAATATATATAATTATTTTATGACTGAATTTTACTTATTAACATATTGATTATAAGTTTTGTAAATCAAGCAGCGAATTTATAATTTTAGATGAAGCCTTACAATATATTTGTTTCCTTTTGCATGAAAATACCCAAAATCATACAGCTAATTATATTTAAATATTTACTGAATACATTTCCCTGAAAAATTATGTTTTCATGATTTTTTATTTGGTAATTAAAAGCAAATTTTAATCACAATCCAAGAACCAAGTTTAAATATTTTATCTAAATGTACTACGTATACTGAGAAATAGTATATACATACTTTTCTGACAGAATTGATAGTATTGGCAGTATTTTTTGCACATTCTGCTAGAATATCTGGATTCAAATTGAAGACTACATTAAATTCAATCTGAAAGATTTCAAAAAGATAAATAAAAACATTCACAAAGCATATTTATGAATCATTAATTTATCAAACTTATAAAAAAGTGACAAACCTCTTTTCCTTTAGTTTCTCCACTTTCAAACCATTCAACAGTTAAACTTTTATTTGTGCAATTAATTCCGCTTATCACGGCGGAATGAATTCGTCCTGAAAAAGTAAATTTTGATGATAACTTAAAGAATGAGTGAAATTTTGAATATGCATAACATGTTATAAACATCATTTCCCCTGGAACTTGAAATATTTACAAGTGTTTGACACATGTGTATAATCATATTTATAAAATTATTAAGTGATTTACTGGCATTTTTTCAAGCCTAAACAAATGATTAAAAAAGATTCTATTCACTTATTACATCATCAAGAAAATAGTACATTTCTTACCATTGTCTTTCTTGAGATATCAAGAAATTTAATGGTATTTATAATGCAGCCAATTAAACATGTTTAAAAATAAACATGCAGTCATTTCTTATAATTTATAATTTTAGTCATGTTTTTTTACAATGTACCAAATACTTTTATACATTTAATTTTTTGCTGGATTTACAATTCTTCTGATAAACTTATATGTGGAAGATGATAAACCCTAAGAATATTGAAAAACATTTTGGCAAGGCCAACTTATACTTCACTGCAAGACAAGTTAGAAAAGTTGTAGATATGCATTTTTATTAAAATTATCATAAAAATGATTCAACTTTTTTTTTTTTTTTGAAAAACAATATTTTAGTATTTTTTATTACTAATATACTAACTAAAAAAGAATTCATGACCAAACAATTATGTCAGCAAACCTTTTTAATCACATAAAAACATACCAAAAGAGTAGGGCTACAGGTGCCTTAGTTTTAAAATTTATTGTTTGAATTTACAAAAAACAATATTTTAGTATTAATTTACTTTATTCACTAGTAAAGAAACTGGACTAACAATTGCATGAGCAAGCGATATTTTTAATCTCATAAAAATATACCAAGAGTATGGCATCTGTTGTTTACTTTTATAAAAACTTTGTTTTGTTTGAATTTAATAATACATGATTGCTTTAATGATTTTTAATTTGAATTCAGAAATATATTTATTTAATATTTGCTAAAAACTATTTAAAAAGTAATGTTAATGTTGAATTAACTCTGTTAAGTATTTATCTATAAAAACATTACATACATTGTTCCCCAGATAAATGACAGAATACAATATTAACAATTAATCAAGGTTTAGAGGTGAAGATCCACATGTTTTATTAATCATGATTCATAACCTAACTTCATTTATCCAATATAATCATTCATTTTCCAAAGTGTATTTACTTAAAGAGTTTTTATATTGCTATCTTGAACTTAGTTATCCAAGTGCTATAGAAATTTCTTGTACATTTTTTGACAGGCATTTTAATGTTGAATAATATATAACTGTATATCTTCAGTTTAAATTTCTATTTAATAAAACAGAAACTTAAAATTACCAAAAATTAAACTTAAATTAGGATAACAGTATTAATCAATTGATGATCCAATATTAGAGTTATTATATAGGCTTAAAAAATGCATCAAAATATTCTAACTTTAACAGTTCCCAAGAATATAGCCCTTTAATAAGTATTCTGGAGAATATAGTAACTTTAAATTTAAAACCTCGTATTAAAACCTTATAAGCACCTTACATTGCACAATAAAAATTTTCTAGGAGCATTAATTTAAAAAAAAAAAAATCAGCTAGATTTAGTGAATGAAAGTTTATAAATAAAATTCATATTAATGAAAAATAAGAGTAAAATGAACTTTTCAAATAAAAAGTAAATTTTAGTCAATGCAATCAAATTAAAGTAATTATATTTTATTAGGAAAACTGGTTTTTTATATTATGTAACTTACAATTTATCATTTTTACAAGTATGATTTATCTAGAATACTTTAGTACTTCAGCAGCAAGTAAAATTTAATCCATACTTCAATTTAATAGCCACAAAATGGATCTTGATTTCAATAGAAGTATTTTATACCACTTTCTTTAAAAATAAAAACAATTTTTTCCCTTTATTTGTTAACAACTTGGAGTAAAGTTATTTCATTACACATGAAATATTAAAGTTAAATGCATGTGCTTTTGTTTTAAAATGTATATATTTCCTAACTAAAATATTTCAAAAGATTTTAAAAAAATTATAATTTATTACTAAATTATTGATCAAGTTTAAGGAAATTGCTGGAAAAAAAATAAGATAATTACAATGAGAAACTTGGAGCAACTAAATTTAAGTAAAATAAGGATTTTAAAATTGTTACTGCTGACAAAAATGATGTAGATCAATAAAACTATCCATTACCAGAAAAATTGTACGATGCTTTTAAAAGAAACTGGACATACACATTATAAATTATCAGGTTTCAAACTTGACAATACAATGCACAGTCATGCCTGAGCAAATATTGAAAGTTAGAGAACATGTGATGACCGTACAAATTTCCTCAAAAATTTTCCATTTACAATGAATAAATGAATTATCAAAATTTTGGGGTCTTGTTCAATAACAATTCTATCCTGAAATCTTCAAGAATAAAGAATTTGATAATCTTGTTTCTTTTTCCACTTTATATAAATGTCACTAATTGCTTACTTAAACTCAAAGAATGCAAGTCAGATAATTGTCAAGGAACTTAAGTGAATAAATGACAAAAAAAACTTTTATACTATGCTATATTAAGTTGTGGCTGTACCTAAATTTAAATTAAGGAATTTATATTAACCGTAAGATATATTTTCATAAGGGTGTGACTGAAGAAAACTTGTTATGAAAACTGAGTAACCCTATTTTAAAATCAATTCACTTTTGTTTGATATTGATAAAGTGAAATATTTTTTGATTTTACTCAGAAAATTCTTTAGATCTGGAGAGAAAAGCTGCGAAACATCGATTTATATACATCATAAATTTAAGAGCACTTAAGCTTTTTCTTATCAAACATTAATGCACAGCACAATATTAATATTATCTTGCAATGTTAAAATTAGCTGTAGTTTGTAGCCAAACTTACAATTAATTACATTAATTTTACTTATAGCGAAATGATTCAACAAGAAACTTAAATGCGAATAAAGCAATGTATATGTTAACCGATAATATAACGTTCATTTTTTAAAATGCATTGTTAGGAGAATAATATGTACAATTTTAAACATTTACGGTCAATTACAGCAGATTACTTTAAAAGCAATATAGTATATTAACTTATAAATGAATAAAAACTTCGTTACATACCATCTGTGCGCTGTATATTGACATTCTGTCCGATTTTAAAACAGGTAGGTGCGTCCACATCCATACCGAGTAGAGTGCAAATTAAAAACACCAGAATTGAATAATTATAACTCTTAAATCAGTATGTATAGAAGCTAAAAATAAAATTCACAATTTTAAATTTTACGTTCGGAATCAAACAGAAAATACAAACGTCCATTTGACAACTTTTGTCAAAATATTTGCACGGTAAAGAATAAATATTTATAAAATCATGATACCTGAAGATAGCTCATAAATGCACGAGGTTTATTCACCTTAAAAACTTAATGAAACTTGAAATAATTTAAATTTCGAAAAAAATTAATAACACATTACGACGACTACTACTGGCGGGACTTATACGTTGCCAAGAAAATTTTTATGAAGTTCAACCTGTTTTTAAAGACCGGTGAAAACTGCTGCCCACTTCTCTTTTCTTATTTCTGCTGACCTAATATGGGGCTCAAACATGCAAATAATAAAAAATAAGTTGATGACCTTTTATTAGTTCGAATTTTCTCAGATGAATTAAGAACTTGTTTTATTTTATGAATTAGTTTCATTTTATCAAATATTCATTTTAGAAAGGTTCTAGTTAAGAAAACATTATACTTAATATAAGAGAAAATGTGCTGTAAATGACGTCAAGATAAAAATTAACATATAAATTGATAAAAGAGATCAAAAGATCCATATGTAAAAAAATATATGAAAAACTTTTTTTTCTAATGATGAGGAAAAAGAAACGTTGGTCAAAAGCAAAAAGTTTTTGTCATTCAAAATGTTATTTATAATAATTTAATTCAATTTAGAATTTTAATATTTTAAAGGAAATTGGAATTTAAAATATTTTTCATTTTAAAGGTGCTCAATTGGGCTCTAGTGGAAGCAACCGGGTGGTAATCTTCGCAATTTATAAGCAGAGATCAAGCAAAAGAACTTCTAATTCTTGATATGACCCAGAGTTACCATTTTGTTTGGAGGATATTGCAACCACGACCTATTTAACGTGCTACAGCCACCTTTTTTTGCATACGACAAATCTTCAATTAACAGGGATTGGAATTTCTTGCCTTTCGATAAAGAGGACGACACCTTAACCAACCACGCTACCTCAGCCCTTAGCGTGGAAACAATAAGGCTGAAAATGTTAGAGAAATTGGGCGAAAGTCAAATTTAAGTATTTGAGGTTTTAGGATAGGAAAAATAATTGCATGCTTCTATTTGTAAGGAATCTCTTTGCAAAATATTTCAAGTGTTTTTGTTCGCAATGGTAACTGAAGTATTTTAAAAATACTTCCAGGGTTGTTATCAGAACAGGGGTTGTAATTTTAATAGCCTTTAAAGTTATTTCTCGTTCAGATTATTCCCCTAGTAGCAGAGGCTTATTGGTATTACACTGGCCATTCACCGGTTTCATTGGTAACTCACTTTTCACCGAATTTTCTCATCGGTCCGAGCCCGGTATCTTATACATGAAACGGTCACTGTTTTTTCTACCGCACATGTGCTCGACATCGTCATCGGCTGTTGATGCAGTGGCAGCTGAGCGGTAGCCGTAGTATTTACCAAAGAGATTGAAACGAATCACGAGTAGAATAAGTAAAAAGTCTACGCATGCGCGGCCGCCATATTTGAAATTCATTGTGTTTACTATTTCTGGTGAAAATGCGCTTTAGGTCCCCTACTCTGCCAACTTGGCGAAAGTGTGCTGTGGGTCCCGTACTTGGATGGTTTTCAAAAATGCTGTTGCCATGGCGATAATGGAATACGATTTTTAACTAATCAGCAACCAATGAAAATGACCTATTTTTCAAACTGAAACTAATTAACGACCAATGAAAATGCTAAAAGAAAAAAACCAATTAATGAGCATGCGCGAAAAAACGCAAATTATTTCCTACGGAGGTTGCCATAAAGAGCTCATTGGGTATAAAAACGTCCGGTTTACCACGCTTGGTGCATTTATCGCCAAGTTGGCAGAGTAGGGGACCTAAAGCGCAGATTAACGCTATTTCTTTTTCTACTACTAGTACTAGTTATATTTCGCTCTGGAATTAGCTATTATTAATTATATCATTTTTAGCAAGCATTTATAACAGAATATTTTGGTAAGTACTATCAATTCTTTTAAATAAATAACAAGTACATATCTTTAAAATTCCTATTTATTTAATTCTGTCACTTTGTAGATTATATTTATTTTGTACTGGTAAAATGTAAGTCCGAATAAGAATTACAAACAATGTGTTTGAAATAATATTAATTTTATTGTGTACTTTAGTTTAGTTATTGTTTTTAGTTTATAAATATGCATAATATTAATAATATATAGTAATTAAAAACCAGTATTGAAAATTACATGGACTCAGATCAACAATGTAGTGCCACAGTTACAGATTTCAAAATACTTAACTCTTTATATAATGAGTCAAATATCTTTAGCAATTCAGTACCTAAAGAGAAATTAAAACAATGTTTTTTGAAACAATTTAACTTGTGTTGCTATAAATGGCATATTAAATGTACTTAAACCTTATCATACAAAGTTGCCAGCTAGAACATTACTCAGTACACCTACTTATGTTTCTGTATCTAAAATTCAAGAAAGTGAATTTCACTTTAAAAAACAGTATTAAGCAAAAACTCTAGTATGGTTTGAAAACTAAAACAGTCTACTATAAGCATAAATTTACATATTAATAGATTTCCTTTGTATAACTGATCATATCAATTTTGGCCAATTTTAGGAAGCATTAGAAAGATAATAGATACACCTTTTCTCATTGGTATTTATTTGTTGAAAAGAAACCTGATATCAATGAATTTCTGGAAGAATTAGTTAAAGATTTAAAAATTGTTATGCTGGTCTTGCAATATTGGGTAAAAACTTTTCAATTTTTGTTAATGCAGTAATTTGTGATATCCATCAAGAGCTTTTGTTACTTGTACTAAATTGTTTACTGGTTACTATGGTTATGATAAATGGTAGGTAACAAAAAGGTAAATGATATCGAAAGATGACTTATCCAGAAATTAATGCTTCTTTGAGAAATGAGGTGACACAAATAATGATTTTCATTTTACTGGAGAATCCCCTTTTAAAGAGTTAAATATTGGAGTGATAAGCAAATTTCCTTTGGATTATATGCATTTTGTCTTTTTAGGCATTATGCGAAAGTTTTTTTTTTTTTTTTTGGTGCAAAGGTACTTATTCTTGCAGATTAAGAAATGCTGATATTTCTATAATCTCTGATAAGCTTTTGAAGTGTGTAAAGTTTATTCCTATTAAATTTCAAAAAAAAAAAAGAAAAAAAAAAAAAAAAAAAACCCCAGCCATTTAAAACACATTGATTTTTGGAAAGCTACTGAATGGCAACAATTTTTTCTCTATACAGAACCAGTTCTATTGAAAAATATGTTATCTGAGAAATATTACAACTGTTTCCTCTTGTTACATTTTTCAATATGAATACTGGTCAATGTACAATTTTGTATGGCAAAGAATTTATCACTTACAGTATCCATGCATTATCACATCTTATTGAAAATGTAAAAAGGTATGGCCACCTAGATAATTTTAGTGTTTTCCAGTTTTAAAATTATTTAGGAAAGCTGAAAAAACTTATTAGATCTTCAATCTACCTCTTTTTCAAGTGTATTTAAGATACAAAGAATTAAATGCTGTGCAATTAACATATATTTCAGAAAATTTTGAAATTATAGAAACAATATCTCTTAGGCAATCATCATTAATGTATACAATATGCAAATTGTATGTTTGAAATTTAAAGATATATAATATGTGTTTATATATTTTTTGCAACAAAAATTATGTTTAAAATTTTTACTGTAAAAAATATTTAAAAAGAAATAATTCCAGAGACCTGGTTTGGGTTTCATATTTCTTGGAATTTTTCCTGACATAATGTAAATTTCAAAGTAATTCAAGCAATCTGAATGGTATATAAAAAAAACAAAGTTTCTAAATAAAAATATTTAATTGATAGGTAAAAAAGCATTAACATGGTTAGTTGGGTTGAGGAACTAAAACTTATGTTGAAGTTTATATTTCTAATATTTTGTTACTATTTTCAGCTGACTTTTGACTTATAAAGGTGGTATAAGCTCGAGTGATGTTATTAGATGAATATTGATGGAATTAATAAATTATTTGTCAAAGCAGTTCAACTGGAAGGGGATAAAGTATAAAACATCCATTTTCGACCCTCCAGAATGTTATAAATTTGATAACAGGTTAGTATTTTATATTTAAACTATTTAAGTTTTACTGCTTGTAGAAATTTTAAAAGTAATATAGTGCAATATGAAAACATCATTAAATTCAAATGTAATAGTTTATTTATAATAATTGAATTTAATCTAAATATTTCAGAATCGTAACCATTGCACTAATTATAAGAATACAATATTTTATAACTTCCTGTTTTAATTTTTAATTACATTTTTTTTTCAGTTTATGTAGTGTTTGTTACTTACAGTTAGGGAAAATAAATATTTACTATTTTTTGTTTATGCTTTGCTTATGTAATTTTTAAAATGCTAAGTTTATCATTGGATCAAAAGAATGATTGGAGTATATGGATTAACTTTACATCTTATCTTTCTTAGTTTAAACTTTAATTTTAATAATATTTTAACTTTATATTTATTTTTCATTACATTCCGTGTAAAGTTTAAAATTGTTTTTTACAGAAAATTTAATATTAATAATATCAATTATAAAAATGTTTGAAATGTTGATCTTACTTTGTTTCTTAATATTACATTATTTGTTTTTAGCTTTTACTCGCCATCATGATAGCCATGTTACAGATGTTGATGTACAGCAATACATTAAAAAAGGGCTGTGTGTACCTGACAGAGGTGGGAAATGTTTAAGAAGAGCCTTACAAAAAAAGTCCAGTCTAATGTATAAATAAATATAACCTAATGTATGTGTAATAATATGTAATAAAAATAATAAACCTTTATCTTTTGCGAACATTTAAATTTTGTGATTAAGTTTGTAACTATTAAAGTTGAGAGTGTAATAAATATTAAAATAAAAATTGCAAAAACGCACACAAATAGGAATATATATATATATATATATATATATATATATCTGAGAATATAACGGAATTTCTAATCTTATTACAATAAAAAATTTATACTTATTACTAAAAAATTTGTATCTTATATATTTTTATCACCCTTAACTCTGTAAATAATGCTTTTGAAAATTTTAAGAATATTCATGTTTAAGTGAACTTTTTTGCTATTTATATAAAGTAGTCTCTGTTTTAAATTAAAACAATGTATTTTAAATCTATCAAAGCCTGTAGTTTAAAAATGTTCTATGATAATATTTTTCTGTGTATCAAATATATTGGAAGAATTTAATGAATAACTTATGATTTTAATCTCCATTTTCAAAACAAAATTTCTAAATGAATTTCATGGGTAAAATATAAATTTTTTCAGACTTATACAATTAAATTTCAATTAGAAATTCAAAAAAAAAATTGGAAAATGTTTACTATCTGCTGATTTAAATTTTATTTTTCTGAAATAGGAAATTACTTTAGGGGAAAAAAAAACTTGATGAATATGATCTCTAGGAAAATTTATTGAATATCATTAAAAAAAAACTTAAAGTTCTAAAACTGAAGTTATATGTTGAATCTTCCAATTTTGACATTCAATAAGTTTTTGAAAATATTGGAATGTGTCCAAGAGTGAAAAAATATTAGATCTGCAAAATACATCTAAATTTCATTTATAAATATGCTATCCAATTTTTTTAAAGTATGTCTTTAACACAAATATTGTCAAGCTTATAAAGCAAAAATACATTATCGTTAAAAAATTTATCAAACGATAGTGTATTTTTGATATATAAAAGCAAAACAACAGCTTTGCTATCCGGGTAGAATATAAAAATGCATGGCATAGTATCATCGCAACACTCACTGCCTTTTCATCGAACCCAACGTAACTCATCGGCCCATTTGCCATAAACTCATCGCACCGGTCACTTCAATTCACTGGGGAGTGATACCGCCGCCGCTCCCCAATAGAGGTGACAAATAGTGCACTGTTCCATGCACTATTGCCGCGCAGGGCCCGGTGAATATTCATCATCCTGAGGTGTTTGCCCAATGACGGCCCACCGTTGAATTGCTACTAGGGTCAGTTCTATGTCAGCTGATATGGGAAGAGCTCATTTTCACGAACAAAATATTTTCTCAAAAATTTCTCACTGTATTTAAGGAACTTAAAATTCTTGGTTATTGGAAACAAAACATTGTGTGAAGAAAAAGAATTTTCTTTCCTTTGGAAGATAGATTTGGATATTCGGAAAATAAATAAGTTGGTGTAAATTAGAAACATAAACAATTTTTTTTTTGAGACCAAATAACTGGTTTTTACTTGACTGAAAAAATTTAGAGCGTAACCAAGAAATATTATCCATGTGTTTCTTTCTTTTTTTTTTTTTTTTTTTTTCAAATAAGATGTAAAATTTATAAGATTGCTGCCTAAATCTAAAGATTTATTAATTTCGTCCCATCTGCAGATTTTACTTATTTGAGGAGGGGTAGGTACACTGTTCATTAAAATAAATATTGGGAAATTATTACTATCATAGTAATAATTTCCCAATATATTTATTGTAATCAACACTAAATATTGAGCTAAGAAATAAATCTATTAAAGAAAAAGATTCTCTGGGTAATACACGAGTTAAGATGAATCGTTTAAGTCATAAATTGTGCTCAACAAACCACGATGTTAAGGCATGTCCGGCTAATGTATTCGCTTTACCTAACCCATTGTGTATGTTAGATAATAAAAATCCCGAGTATAGTTCTCTTGAGAGAATAGAACTTAATGATGTGTTATTTTGGATTATTATAAGGAATTTTAATACGCATTATTTCATTGTACTTTGTTCTATTTTAAATTTATGAAATCAAACGTAATGGATTTGGATGCTGCTATAATCCAAGAAAAAAAAGTAGAACAAAATAATTAGTTGTTGGACATTACCTGATTCTTTTGTCCTGAGTTTTCTGTATATGATTTTTCGATTACAGTAATAGAATGGTAAGATTTCTTTGATAACAAAATTATACGAGTAACCCAATTCTTTCATTTGAAATACTTATTTTTAGTGAAGAATGCCTTCTTCTATTTCCTTGTGCTACTTTCAGAGAGGTAATCTTTATATGTATTAATACAATTTTGTTGTAATTTAATTTTAACTTGTATATTCTATAAACAAGTTATTGTAGCTTTTTTTTAAGGCTATTTAAAAAGGATCTACGAGCTTCGCTATTTGTGAGATAATTTATAGATTTTAATTTCTGTGGAATTCCATTTCTTACTTTCTACTTTCATAGCAGCGCTTTGATCTAAATTATAATTGTTGAATTCGACAAGAATCCCCATGTCATTTTTGGACGTAATTAACGTAATGAAGATCTGAATTTTATTTATTATTATTACTACAGAATTTAAAACATTTATTGCAATAATCTGAGTAGTGGAAAAATGAGAGTTCAGCATCACACGGATTAAGGATTCCCCTCCACACTGATAATTTCAGCAACACGTGGATTGCGGATGTCGAATTGGGAAGCTAATCTTATCACCAGCAATAGTGACGTCATAGGTTTGTGATCTTATACGTGGGTGTTATCACTAATCAAATTGTGTGACGTCATATGAAGTCTTGAATCGTGCTGCCATCTATTGAGAAATATTCAAACTTTGCTTTGATGTTAATGATGCCCTCTATGGGAATAATTTTAAACTATATCTTTTTATTGAAAAAATTCAACGTTTGTCAGCGGTGGGGATAGAACCTCACACATCAGTGATGGTAGTCTGTTATGTTTTCTACTGACCTAGCCAGACCTTGCATGGCAAAGATTTTTATACTTTACTATCAGAGGGATGATAAGGACTTGGATTTTTCTTTAGTGATTTTAAATACAATTTCTCTGTTTTAAGATTACAATGTATTTTAAATTGTTTTATAATACAAATTTATTTTTAAAGTAATAGAATTGAAGAGTTAAATTTTCGAATGGAATGTATTTTAAAATTTACCCATATTTTAAAAGGAAATGAATCCTCAATCCAATGACAATGATGAGAAATTTAGAATAGTCAACAAACATTTTTAAATATATGCATCTATTTCCACACCACCCATGAGGTAAGATGCATGATGCATTATCTCCTTTTATTTTATGCGTGGCCAATATGCCTATTTTCCAAGCTTTTAGAAATGAATAAAAACATTGAATGGTAGGAACTATGAGTTCATACCTAGAATCATGTAATGAGTGTATGAATAAAATGATATACCATCATCTAAAAGACATCTTTTAAGAAAATATGATGTTAATATAATGGGGACTTTTATTATTAAAATTTAATTATTAAACATCTTATTATATCATTTTTGATTTTGTTTATCATTTTAATAATAATTTCTTATTCTGTAATAAAACATCTTTTAAAAAATAATAATAATTCAGAAGTTAAAATGTAAATTAAATTCTGTTAGTTAGTTATTAAATTTAAAAGTTATAAATTATATATAAAAAGAATCTATTAAAATAAAAGCTATGATTCATGAATGGGGAATAATATCTTTTCACTTTTTTTTTAAGAAAGACACGCATAAGAATAAAAAGTGCTTAGGTTGGGATTGTAAGCTATAAATTTACAAGTCATAAAAAAATCTATTATTGAAAATGAAAATATTAAAAATGTAGAATTATATCTCATCACTTATTTTCAGAAAGACATACATAAGAATAAAAACTGCTAGATTGTAATTGTATTTATTTATTTTATATATTTAAATAAAGAAGCTTTTATGAAATTTAAAGAAATATTTTTTACATAGTTTTCCCTTATAAAATCAACATTATTCACAAAACTCAAAGCAACATGCTCCATATTGATCAGTACAAATATTTTAGATCCTAATGAGTTATATTTTTCTAGATTCGATATCATTAAACAATTATGTTTCCATCGACTGGGGTGGTTAATTATACACCCATTACATTCAAGTATGCTTTGGAAAACATTAGCTAATTCGTTTACAAGGGAAATAATTAGACTTAGCGATAAATTATTCTCATTCTCAGGAGATACAGTAACCAAAAGCATGCGTTCACTTTCTATGAAGTGTGGCAAATTCTTAGTAAATAAATTGTCAATAATGAAATCATTGAATTCCTGTACATATTCAGTTACAGTCTCTTTTTGAAAATAATTTAATTTAATAAATGCATAGTAATTAAAATTAGTGAAATTAAAAGTTTGTAGATAATCTTTCTCATTTAAAACCAAAATATAATTATTCGCAAAATCTAAAGAAGAAGTATGATTGAAATTAAATTTGCAAAGTTTTAAATAAAAATCACCCTATAGTTAGGTCCACTGTCCTCCGTATTTGGTGGGAAACAATAGAATTCCTATGAGGTTTGAGAATATGTACCTTTACTCGTCCTTTATACAGCACGACGGAAAGGAAATCATTATTTCCGATGTCTTTCTTCCAAATGCTTTTTCCCAGTTGGTTTCCACAGGGGCTTGTAAACTTATTCTCTACTGTCTATTCTCCAAAAGATAGTGTACTGAAAAAATAATCCAGGGTATTGACATCTAACAAATCTACTATTATACTCAACTATTTCCCTCATATATTTCTATGAGTTTCATCACTTAAGAAATTTGGTATATATTTTACGTCTAAATTCGAATCCATTTTACTTAAAAACATACTTTCCCAGAATTTTAGGTCAAGATTATGTGATATCTTACTTTCTTACATCTGAACTGGTTAGAATATTAGTTGTTTAAATTGTTATCGATATAAATTACAGTTGCAATCATGAAATGCCGAATATGTTGGAAGAAATATATTATCTATGCTGAATCACGATGGTCGCAGCGCACATGAAATCACATTCCTACGATTGTGGTGAGTTGTTTTTCTACTTTTCTTTATCAATTAAGAACAACTCTGATTGATAGGATGATTGCCATCATGGAATGATATCACGGCACCATGAAACTTAAAATCAGTATATGTAACGAACTTATTCCAGTCATACACATGTAGTTTTCCTTAGAAGATGTCTTGGTCACAGATCCTGCTTCTTGTGAAATTGTAAGTATTTTTTTTCTCACTTTATTAAATATGCTTTGCTCATAAAAATATATCATAAATATACAATTTTAAACAACATGAACAAACTCAAATATGTGCATATTTCTTTAACATTCAAAATTAATAATTTAATGTTAATTTGAGGTTTATTGTAATATAAAAATTTTCCTCATATCGAGCTTGGATCAATATGAGTTGGGTTTTTGAAACTAATTTAAATTATACGTCAGGCCCTCATATACCGAAAAAAAGGATCGATAGGTGTTAAAGAAACCTAATGCTTTCATAATTATATTTGTTAAACATGTATTCTTAAACTTTATTTGTATTCTTTAATTAAGTACTAACATTTACGTGATAAATTTATTCAGTTAAAAGTTTAACATGTAGTGTATAAATTAAAAGTATAATTTATTTTAGGGAATCATCATTAAAAATATATCAGATTTTTACAAATGAAACTTAGAAATATTTTGCTTCCAACGGCATTTTAACGCTTATAATATTTCAGCAAGTTTTATGTATATTGAAATGACAACTAAGTCTGACCTTAAAAATTTAGTTGGTAGAAAAAATTTCTTCATATTTGACATGCATTTCTTCAGGTTAAAATATTTTAATCATTCTTATTTATGATTAAATACAGAAACGTTTAATTTTTCTTTCAAAGCTGCCAAAAATGTAATTCGTTTTATGGTAACTAATTATAGAAATTTATCTAATTTTTACAAATAAATTGTCCAAGTGCTTGCACATCTCTAACATATTCAAATTTTTATATTAACATACCGCATATATTTACAGCAATGACAAAAGCTTTTATATTGTAGTTAGCTTAACATTTTAAGTAAATTACTAGAGTTTCTTAACATGACAAAACAATATCGATTTTTTTTCCTTATATGATGAAATGCAAAAATTGTTCTATGCCACAGTTTTAAAATCTAATAAGTGAAACGAGTAATTATTATTTAAGTGTAAACGAGGAAGTATAATTACATTAAGAATATCGTGTTAATGTTTTTATAAAAACAAGAAATATGTTCACACTTACATTTTAAGAGTGGTTTCTTCGTTGAGTGTATTCAATAAAAAGCATAGCTATGCCATTTTATGTTGAAGTCGAAATAAATACATCACGTGATTTTAGATTTATGATAACTCTAATCATTGGGATTCATGCTTCCACTAAACATATGCATCATCACGTGACTGCTTCACACGTATGATACTTTATTAAAGGTACAAGGTTCTGGGCAGGCCACTCCATTCACTGAACTCCATTGGCACTATAGCAAGCCTTAGTTAACCTAGAAACAATTGGCATTGTCGCCATGAAAGTAACAGGGATCCAACCCATAAAACTGCCACAACGTAGGAAACACATTGTCATCCAAAATGGTGCTGTAGGCATCGACGTTGAGCATACCATGAATAGGGACCAAGGGTCCCAGTCCATACCAGGAGAAACACCCCCAGACCAAAATTCCACCTAATCTGAAATTGACTGTTAGCACAATCCATTCTGGTCGGAGAACTTCTCTAGGCGGACGCCAGACCCTGCCACCCTAACGGTAAAGGGTGAACCTTGATTCGTCGCTCCAAAGAACCCGTTCCCACTGCTCAACGGTCTAATTTCGATGTGGTTTGTACCACATTAACCGAGCAGCGCGATTCAACTTTGTGATCTACGGATTATGGGAAGCAGCACGACCATGAAAACCAAGCAGATGTGCTACCTTACGGATGGTATTCATTGAAACAACACTCCCGGATGCCTGCTGAAACTCCTCGGGGATGAGGGCCATCGGTTGGGTGCGGTTATTCCCAATTTCTCTATACCGCACTCGTCTGTCTCTATCTCCCAGTTTCATTGGTCTACCGACTCTAGGCACATTCCGACAATCACCGCTCACCTTCCACTTCTTAATCACATAGGCCACTGTCGATTTTGGGTACTTCAGATCGCTTGATATGTCCATTAAGGATCGGCCACATTTGTGATACCCAATAATTATACCTTTCTCGAGATTAGAGAGCTCCGAACTGCGCGGGATCTTGCATGTGACTAATACTGATGATGTTTCCTACACGATATACACCATGGAGGCCGTGAGGTACCTCAGGACCGATGATATCTTCCTTTGCATAGGCGTCCAAATAGTTTTTCGTAGACAATGTATAATGACAACAAATAAAGTTATTACTATTACAGAACTAATAATAAAGACAACTAAATGAATGTTTCGTCATCCTTCTTCACGTCTCATTCCATACTCTTCTTTCACCACGGGCACTAACGCCATCTCTTGGCAGTTATTAGAGTATTTTGCTTCTTTTACAACCAGGCTAAACTCAACGGCTAATGTCCTTAAATCTTCTTTTGGGGCACGGTAGAGGAAGGCCATTCTTTATTTTCAAAAATTCCTATTTTATGACTTATTATTTAAATGAATTTAATTAATTAAGCAAATTTTAGCATACACTTGTTTAATTATTAATATTTGATTAATATTGTTAAACCTAATTAATCTAACACTTGTGTTTTTTTTATCAGTTAATTTGCAACAATAATATTTGAAAACATAATTCACAACTATCATAAAAAAAAGAAAAAAAATTTCTTAACAATACACAAAACCCAATAAAGATATGTTGAAAATATAAATCGACTTAAATTACAAGCCAAAAGTTGTGATAATGTTTCGTCAACATAAACAGTTTTTTTCTTTATTCAATAATTTTACTAAACATATTATACATTTCAAAAGATTAAAATTCACTGTACATGCAAAATGACGTGCAGAAAAATATATACCAAATACATGCTTTATTTATAAATAAACTTTACTATCCATGATAACGTTTAAAGAAAAACTGTTACAAAACAGAAGTTAGAACTGTGGGGAACTCTCATTATGACAACTCTCACAGATGGCAACACCTGCTGGCTGATTCAAACTTTCTTCCAGACTGTAGTTTTGGACTGGAAAAAGAACCAGTTCACTCTTGCTCGCGCCCGCGTTGCACACTTATCTAATCTTGCTAACTTGATCTGTATAATTATGTATCGTCAGTTAAATTATTTGTTAAACTTATGTTGCCTAATTAATCAGTGATCAAAATATATAGTAACCCTGTAAATTAATCCTAAAATATGATAACTATAGAACGAGATAACGTTACAACAAAACAAAAGTTATGTTATCTGGATTAGTTTTAACACAAAACTTGCTATTATTTAAACATGCTAACATTATAAGGATGATAACGAAACTTGTTAGAACATAATAAAACTTACCTGCTTTCTTGATGAAATCTTTCGAAATCAACATTGTTTTCAGGGTGAAAACATAATCTGGGAAATTCAGACATGGAATATATATTTTCCTACTAATTTAGTTTTTTAACAACCTAAAAGAGCCGAAACTCAAAATTGATTAAATAAAAAAAATAGGAAGGGTCACTAGTTGAAGCGCCAATGTAACACATTTTAAAACAAGAATGCTTAATATCATTTCCTAAAATTATTGTTAATGAAGCTCCTTCAGAAAAGACTTTATTATTGCTTTGAAGAATTTTGTGGAGATTGTGCATCCGCAACTGATGAATTTTGTGAAGGACGTCCAAAATTAGCGATGATTTTAAGTATGGATGCTGTACTCAAAATGATCGAAGAAGATTGACATTTTACGTAACATGAGATAGAAGGCTCCTTTGCCCTATCAAAGATTGCAATAAATTCAATTTTGTTCTAACATTTAGCTATTAAAAATATTTCTTCCAGACGGATTCCACATAATTTGACAAAAGCTCATGAACAAATTGGGGTAAGAAAATGTTAAAAATTCAGATTGGGATCTGCAAAATCCATATACAACACCATCACAGGTGACAAAACTTGAATATATTCATATGAGCCGGAAACAAAATGACAATCCATTGTTTTGATATGATAAACTGCATCTTACAGAAGTTGTTCATGTAGCATTTCTAAGAGAATAATTGCTTTTTCTTTGGAATATACTGGATATCAGAAACATTTCTTTAGAGAATCGAAAAACTGTTAATGCTAAATAGTATACAGAATTTTTTTTTAACTAAAAGTCATCAAGAGATCAACAAAAATCTCAAGATTATTCTTCATCATGACAACACTATCTATTGTTCCACACAGCATGTGGAACAATTGATTATTTGAAGGATAAAAATATCGAATTAATATCTCATTGCCCATATACTACAGATTTATCATCTAATAACTTTTTGTTCATGTCAGACAAAAATGCATGGGCAGCTATTTTCATCACCCCAAAAAGCTATTGATGCTTTCAAAAACCATGTTATAACTAAGAATGATTATTGATATTATTACTATCTCA
>JAPDSC010082954.1:233827-263605 GCA_026290005.1 Latrodectus geometricus | reverse complement strand
CAGTGTTTCCCAACGTGGGGCCCACGCCCCACAGGGGGGCAATTTGATTGTTCAGGGGGCAATCCGAAAATGTACTCGAGACGAGTTTAACCCTTTCGCTTCTGGCCATTTAAATACAATACCAAATTTAACGAAAAAAGCAAATTCTTAAATAATTACGGTAAATAATTATTGGGTATAATTTCGCTTGACGAGACCGAAATATCAACTGGGTGTTTGGCGTCATCAAGTTAACTTCCCTGTAACAGACGGCATACTCCATGGGGAATCCCGGACGTTTTAAAATCTCGGTAAACAACGCAGTTGTTCGCACTTGAATGGTCCATCGCAATGTATGTAGTGTTCACAGAATTCAGTTGGTGTTAATTTGAAATAAGTGTCCGTCAAAACTGTCGCAAAAACTCGGTTATTTAATAAATATATAAATTGTATAGATAAAATTGGTAAGTATTTTATTTTTATTTATTTTACAAACATAACTTTCCAGAAAATTTTGTCAAATGGAAAAGATATATTATTTTGCGGTGGCAGTGTAGTAAATGTGTTATATACATTTATATATTTTTTAGTATACGTTTACTCTGTCACATTAAATTAATTTTAACACATAATTTAATTTTAGTTTTTAATCGATCTTATATTTATTTCTTATAGCCCCCATAATAAAATGAGTGGTGCAAGCAAGAAATAAACTCGTCAATAATTGGAGGAATATTTAAAATTTAGGTTCATACCCGCTGTCCACTATGAGCGGATTCCTTTTTGTCTTTTATGCCAGCAATGCTTGACCAACGAATCAATGAAACGAGGTCATCTTGAGGCGCATTTAAAAGCGAAACATAGTGCTCATATTAATTCAGATTTGAATTACTTTAATACTTTAAAGAAAAATTTTGAAAAGAGAACATCATTAAAGTCTCTATTTACTGCTCATACTTCAACTAATAATCGTGTTCTTGAGGCTAGTTATCAAATTTCTTTATTCATCGCTAAAACTGGAAAAAATCACACTATAGGAGAGAATTTAATAAAACCGTCAATATCAGCATTTCTTAAAACGGTTCTTGAAAAACATGACACAGATGTAAAAGCTATTTTACTCAGTAACAATACTATTAGCAGAAGAATAGACGAAATGAGTGAAGATGTTGAAAAACAACTTGTTGAAAAATTGAAAACTAGAAATTTCTCAGTGCAAATGGATGAATCAACTTTGAGAGATAGTGAGGCAGTATTGATATCTTACGTAAGATATATTAATAAAGGACATTTTGCTGAAAAAATGTTGTTCTGTAAAAGATTAGAAAGCACCACTACTTCCAAAGATATATATAATATGCTAAAAAATTACTTAGATGTCAATGATATACCAATGAAAAATATAACATCTTGTGCTGCAGATGATGCTCCTAATATGATGGGCAAGAAAATTGGCTGCTTAAAATTGATGAAAGATGCGAATCCAGAAATGATTCTTGTGCATTGTGTTATTCAGAGGGAAAACTTGGTAGCTAAAAACATATCGCCTGTTCTAAATGAAGTACTACATTCATTTATAAAGTGTGTTAATACTATTAAAGCTAATGCCAAATGTGAACGTCTCTTCAAGCTATTTTGTGAAAAACAAAATGAAGATCATGTTAGAATTTTACTTCATACTAAAGTAAGATGGCTATCTAAAGGGAACTGCTTGAAAAGATTTATGGAACTGTTTGATACTGTTAGTGATTTTTTAAGTGACAAAATTGAAATGAAGTACCTATTAACAATCGATGGTAAAACATTTGTGCATTATTTAGCCGATATCTTTGAAAAACTAAATAAATTAAATAAGCAATTTCAAGGAACAAATAAAACTCTTGTCGATGCAAAAGCGAAGATATTTGGTTTCAATACTCATGTTGAGTTATGTCAGAAAAGTATTAACAACAAAAACTTTCAACTGTTTCATTGGCTCCAAAAATGTGAAGTAACTGATACCGCATTACTTGTTATTGTCAATCATCTGAATATTCTATCGGTTGATTTAAAAGAAAGATTTTCTGATTTGAAACAAATTGATTTTCCAACATGGATGATGCTGCCAATGTTAGTGGATTTGTATGATATATCAAATATGGAGTATCAAGAAGAACTTGTAGAATTACAAAATGATGAGCCAGTTAAAACTTTATTTAATATAAAAGGAGCGATGGAATGGCTTTGTGAGGAAACAGAGATCAAATACCCAAATTCAACGAAATGTGCAAGAAAACTATTGCTACCGTTTCTATCTTCATATTTAGCTGAACGTGGATTTAGTGCTGTAAATGATTTACTGGAAAAGAAAAGAAATCGGCTGGATATAACACAACGTGGAGACTTAAGATTGATGCTAACCAAATTGGAACCTAATATAAAATCTTTGTGCGGCAAGCATCAAGCGCAAGGATCTCACTAAATTAAAATAATGAATTAATATAGAAAAATCTTTATTAAAATTGTTTGAAATTTGAATGTCAGTTTTTGATTATATGTTTTGAAAATCTACTTACTGTGTTTCGTTAATAATTTCCCAGTGATTTGTTCCTAAAACTTATCATTTAAGTTTCTTAAGTGAACTATTCAATTCCTTAATAATAAAAATTATGTATGTTACATTTGGGGGGGGGGGGCATAGCAATTTTGGAAAATCTAAGGTGGGGCATGGCACAAAAAAGGTTGGGAAACACTGTTCTAGATAATATATATATATATATATATATATATATATATATATTTGGTGTATAAATTTCAACATTTAATTATTTTATTATTTTCGTATATTTCATTTTTGTGCCTATATTAAAATTTTATTTTTTATAGATTATTTTTCTCCAAAATGCATTTTTGGAAACGTGTTTCAGACTTTATATTGAGCAACATTTTTTTTATCATTTAACACTGATATTTCAAAAGTAATAATAAAAAATGAAATTTCTATGCACAAACAAAATTATTAAAATCTACATAAAAGTTTAAAGTATTTAATAAAGTAGTTTCTTATTTTTTATTAATGAAGCGTACAAGTAATTCTATTTGTTAAATTTGAAAAAAAAAAAAAAAAGTCTGTATAATAAATTTATATTGTGAATACTTAATGCAGTTTAAATTAACTGACTTTTTGTTTCATTAAATGTATTACTTAAAAATAACGGTTTTCATAAAAAAATCCACTCATTATTAATGTATTAAATTTATTATAATATTCTCATTGAAATATAATGCTGGCCACCCAGACTGCAACACCAAGAAAGATAAGAGATATCACAACAAAATTTATTTTGTAGATAACATGTGAATCAAAAATCAAAAGATTAAATTTATAGACTTCTGTGAAGTGTGGTTTCTGCCAAAATCAGTTGCCAGAGTAGCTCTATTGTTGGAGATTGCTGCTACCACACGCCTCGGCATTGATTCAAAGAGAGACTTTGGATGCGTTCTTGGGGTAAAGCAGATCAAGCAGCTTCCACATGTTGCCAAAGTTGGTCTAGTGGGGCAGCTGGGGATATAATCTGGGTCAACCGTGAGCAATCATTGACCACATGTTTTCTATCAGGGAACGATTCGGAGAGTTTGCCGGCCAGAGCAGCAATTCTACCTGGCGCGATTGACGAAGAACCCTTGGACAATGCGTGCACGTGTGGTCACGCATTCTCCTGCTGAAATAGTGCTGTGAGCTAGCCCTGAAGATAAGAAAAGATAACTGGCTCCAATACCTCGGAGATGTAGCGTTGGCTGTTTAAAGTACCAACAATGCTCATTAGATGAATGCGAGAGTGATATCCAATACCACCCCATACCATAATACCCGGTGCACAACGCAGCTGTTCATCATCCTCACTCCGTGATGTCTCCAGACTCAAATGCAACCACTATCGTAATGTTTCAGAGAGAAGCGTGACTAGTCAGTAAAACAATTTCATTCCATTCCACCATCCACATCTTCTTTCTTTGCACTATTGGTGGCAGAGACGTCTGTGGTTCGGCGTCAAGGGTAGACGAAGCAATGGACGTCTTGCGGACAGACCACTCTGCTGTAAACGGCGTTGAATGGTATGCACAGACACTGATTATAGCGTTACAGACTGAATGTGCCGTGCAATAGTTCGTGATGTGGCTGAGCGATCCATCACTGTCATGCCCACAATTTGCCTGTCATCCCATGAAGTGATGTAGTGACGTGAATGTGATAGAATACATCAGTCCGTCGTACTATTCTACACACACATATCCGGATTACAGTTATCTGGTTTCGTCCAAAACGACTACCAATTTCTCTGAAAGATAATCCACAATCTCTGTAGGCCACTATCCTTCCTTTTTGAACTCGGATACTTGATCAAAAAATAATCACTGTTTTCTACGAGGCACAATTGATCGTTTCTTTGAAAAAACCACAATTGCTGAACTTGAAATCGTCGAAATCTCCAAACTTTAAATAGCGCTTTAAAGTGGTGCCACCTGGCGCTCGTGATGTACGTCTGGGCTGGAATTCTAATCATTTGCATGTCCCACCTCTGCTAATCCAAGTTGCAAATTTCATGTTATTTGCATGATTCCTTCAGGGTATTGCATTGGTGGCTATCAGTGTAATTATGATACTATAAATTTTTTATATCTTTTTATTTTAAATCAAATTACTTTCGTCTGTATTTTTTCTAGTAATTTTTCAATATTATTGATACTCTAAGAACGAAATTCATTTAAAATAACGAAGTTTTAAAAATAGATGTAATTTAATTCATTTATTATAAAATAAATGTTGCTTAAATTGCTTATAAAATAATCACGAATAATTAATGTTTAATGTCAAGAATACTTAACGTATTGAAACAAATGGGGAGCTTTTAGTTGTCACAGATCGTATCATTACTTTAATATTAAATTTCGGAAATATCATAGCCTGTATTAAGAATGATATTTTCTTTCAGTAAAAGCAAATTGTGCTGCTTTTCTGTTTCAGAAATTGGGGTAGTTGGTGAAATGTTTTTCTTCAAATCACTTATCAAAAGACAGAAAATGAAAAATTAATTTTTATTGGTAAAATGTATTTCTATGTGACATAAACTTATAGCAGACATCTTAATGAGTGATTTTTAAGTAGTGAAATCTATGGCAAACAATAAAGAAATGGTAAGCAACAAAAATCAACACCAAGAATCAAGAAATTCAAAACAGGCAAGGTCAGTCAAAAAAAGAGGAATATTGTTGTATTATACATATTGGTGATTATTTATTTCAAGAATTTCGACATTTCGAATTTGATGGCGGTTTTGTTGGCGATTGTTCAACATTCTTCCAAACGGAAGAGTATCCGTAAATTTTTATCAATAGTTAAACTTATTTTTGTGTTCAGTATCAGCCATATCTTGGTACTACATTTTCTGCCAACATAGGAGAAAAGAAATCTTGCTTTTCAACCAAGCAAATTAAATCTGTACCCTTCACTCACATCTTGTTATCAGTTCAGATGACAATAATAATAATATGTGAATTTATGTCATTTGCATTGGGTGGTACCCCTATCTGCATCTAGTCATGAGTTCAGAGGATAACAGAAATAATATCAGTATTCATGACATTTGCAGTAGCTGATACTTCTATCTGCATTTTGTTATCAGTTCAGATGACAATAGTAGAAGTTTGAGTATTTATGACAGCAGCATTGGCTGGTACACCTGACAATAAGGCCTTCATTCCATTGTGCAGTGTAATCCTGTAGACCAAATGATTCTTTGCTATAAATTACAATTATGAAAGTACTTCATTAACTTTATCAAAGATTTTATTTACTTAGTTCCTTCTATTATATTTTAATTTCCATTACTTATTAAATAAGTTACAAATCATATAATGTCGTTATTGCCCTAGATTTTATAAATATTTTAAAGTTTATACACATTTCTATTTTCTTACACAGAAAGAATGAGTTTCATTATAGACTCCCTCACATTCTAATTATGATATATACATGAATATAATTATATTATTAAAAGTTGCTTACATGAAATGATTAAAGTGATCATAAAATTAGGAAAAGTTATGTACTAAATTTATATTTTGTTATTTTTGATTTCTTGCAAATTTATTATTCATTCTCAATAGATCTCGGAAATACTACAGATTTTTTCAAACTTTCATGTACCCTAATGGGTTCACCGCGACTTCTTTGGGAATCATATTTTAGTTAGAATTAAAACTCCTTACACTTCAAGTAATATTTGATTACGATGCTCTAATAGTAGAAGTTTATGTCCTCTAAGATTCGAGGAAAATATATATTGAAAAGAAAAGATAGCTGTATTCAACATATGAATATTCTCATAGAGCAATATTCAATGCTTAAATTAAAAAAAAGCACTAGGAAAAAGTCTACAAATGATAGAATTATTATTTTTTTTCATTTGTTTTTTTATTTTACCGGATAAGCTCATATCGTTACATTGTGCTTAAGCCCTATAAGACACACCCTTTTCTTTTAGTTCATCTCGTTAGTTACAATTCCCGAAAATATTCATTATTTAAGAACGAATTATAAAAAATCAACTCTTTTACTTAGTACGTTTTAATCTCACACCTACAGAATTTTCTTTTATTGATGAAAATGTGTGCATTATTGATTAAGAAAACCTGACACACACTAAACGATGTTCTTTCTAAATTTTACCTTCAATTCCATTGGATCTGAAAAAACTGTTCTTCTTAAAGTAGCCAATAATATGTCCAAATCAGAATCCAATAAATTCTGATTTTGACACGCCACATGGAGGGCGGGATAAAACTTGTATAATATCTGTGCGTGATCCATACTTCCTAGATAATCTGAACATATTCTTTTATGATTAAAAAGAATGTTCAATGATTTTAATTTGAGTGCAAGAGTGATATATAACTTTATCAGATGAACGTATATCACAATACTTGTAGCTGTTAGACATGAATGATTTCTGAACCCAATCATTTAAGATCAAAGTTGAAGTTCAGTGAATTTAATATGGGCTCAAGGGGGATTACTTTATTAGGTGAACTTGTCACCATATTTAATATATTATTTCATTGAATAATGTAAGCAAAATAACAGTTTTTCTGTGACAAAAAGACTTTTGATGTCATAATAATCATGATGAAGTGTAAGGTTAATTTCAAATATAAAGAGTTATTAATCCTAATTTTTATTTACATTATGAAATAATAAATATTTTTAATCTGCATTTGTTTAAAATCAGAAAGGAATTACAACATTAAGCAAATAAAATTTGAAAACAGACATGATTAAAAAGAAAGTTTCTTTTCTGATTAAGATTTCTTTCTCAAATCTTCTTAATAATGTATGACATTTATTGATTTATATTTCTCATAAATGTGGTATACTGTGTGGGGACTAAAAACATCTTTGGGTAAACTCAACTTATTGTCAAGAGTGCCTTATTAGACAGTGTAATCTAGTTTTCAATAACGATCAAATGATTTAATCAGTATATTTTAAGTAATTCAAATTCCATTCGAAGATTTTTTTGTTTATCTTACTTTCTGTAAAAAATATCAAAAAAGAAAGAAAAGAAAAAACCTAAGGAGATACTAATTTTCTATGATTGTAAACAAAACATGTGATACCTGTTTACGCCTTTCTTGAAGTTTTACCCTTTGTTGGTTTTAAGATAAGATAGAGTTTTGGAGCTTTAGAGATGCCAGTGTTTTGTAGTTTAAACTAAAGAAAATGTAGAAAAAAGAGTCTATATAAAAAGTAGCTGTTGTAGGGACAAGAGCTCTAAGAAAAAGATCAGCTCTCTTATTATTTTAATAAATTGCTATGCTCAATTAATAAATATGTTATTCGTTAAAAAAGGTTGGGTTGTCTCAATTTTAGAAAAGTTAAGGCGCAAAATCAAACCTTTTTACAAGGATTGCAGTTGCCAAGGTGTGAACATACAGTGTCAGAGAGGAAGTGTTATTATTTGAAATCTCTGTAATACACTGTATTCTAGTTATTACTGTATATTTTGTATATGAAGATGATTTATAATAAAAAATGGAGACATAAATTGATGGGGTAAAAGTTTATAAAAGATATAATATTTTGATAGGATTTTTTTTTGACGCCAAGTTGGCTGCAAAGATAGAATAATAAAATGTCCGCTGCTACTTCATAAAGGCTAAACAAATAAAGTTGTTTCTAATGACATTTGGCAATGCCAAGTCCGCTCGTCAAGAGACTAGGCTAATGAAATCAGAGAGAGAGAGAGAGAGAGCGCGTCTTCCGGTTTTTGAATAGAGCACCCTCATACGAAGGTGGAAGTACGACTTCTGACTCATAGAAGGCAGCACCATCTGAATCTTCCAATTTAGAGATTGAAATCAGAGAAAACCTAAAGCCTGGTTCCAACCACCCCAGAGGTATTAATTTGGAATGGAAACATGGAGGACATTACGACCCGGCATATTTTACGTGGCCCAGTCGCTATTAATGAACACGACGGATCTTCGGCTAAGCCGGGATTCGAACTCACCACCTTTTGGTGACAAGAAAGCCTCCCTAATCAACCAGGCCACCACGGCAAACAAATAAAGATACTTACGTACTATGAAGACTACTTTGCTGATATGCATTGATAAAAAAATTTTCATTGACGGGATTAACACGATTTAAAATATCTTTATTTTAGCACCCTATGTAACCTATATTAGCGCCTAAGGTAGTCATCGTATAATTTGTTCCGTTCGTCTGTTTTAGTGACATATCTAGGTAGTCTTTATAATACGTAAGTACTCAAATAAAATACCAGGTTTACCAATAATTAAGCTTTATCGCCTTCGCGCGTTTATCACCAAACCACGGAGTACCAATTTCTATACCGAATCTAGTAATGTAATTTTATTTAATCACACTTCTTCTAATTTAGCACCACGAGGGTAATGGAAGATTTTAAAATGACATTTGATTTTCTTAAGATATTTTTCAGCATCTGTCTCTCTCTTGGATTAACTATTTCAATCACAGTTTCAATATTTTTTTAAATAGTCACTTTAGTAATCTTATTTTTAAGATATCTGTAAAGTACACGAGATTCAAGAGAGTAATCTCAAGTCGCTAGAATGCCCAAGGAGCAGGACCACTTCCAATTCTCAATTATTTTTACAACTTAAAGAAAGCAGTATTGAGCTCTTGCATAAAAATGAAAGGAAAATCTCAACTGCCGTTAAAACAGACTCATTAGAACATTATAGATAAAATTTACCACGAAATTTCAGAACAAACAAAGTCACTTTGGTTGTTTAATAAGCTCTGAGCAAATGCTTCGAATTAAGACATTTAGCCACTGACACATAACAATTTCTCGAAAAATTTCTAGTTTAAGCGATTGCGAACTATATAGCATGCTTGATTTTTTTTTTAAAGATTTGAAACGTTTTCCGAGTGTATTTAAACCTTAGATGTTATAGGGAAAATTTCCGCTGAATTTTGCCCGTATTCGTCAGAGAGAAATTGCACAATATTTTTAAAATGTGATATTTTCTATGATTACTTTCTCTTTTGAGGAATTTTAGAATAATGAGGAATATATGTGTTCTAAAATTTCAAGTGAACTTTCATATCAGTTCATGTTATGCAAGTTCACATGATATATATATATATATATATATATATATATATATATATACAGATATATATATATATGAATACTAGTAATAGGTTGATATGTGGCAAGGAGAGGGGTGAAGACTGCTTCTTTTGACTTTTTGACCACGATACAAATTTACGCTGTAGTTTGCTTGATTAGCGATTTCAGTTGACATTAATAGACTGCAAGGAATTTAACTCAAATACTTATTTATTCAATGAAACAGGGAAAATGCTCAAGAACACAATGTAAAAATGTATATTGTTTTTTAAATAAAATTACTTTATCGCTAATTGTTATAAAGTAATCGTGTATGTACTGAAAGGCTTTAAGATTTAATAATGAGAAATGTGCAAGCGATATTTGGATGTATATGTTGTATAAATATTTTATTTAAATACATTATACACGATTTCGACATTTTTACAATACGTTTCTCATTAAAATCAATTTTTTAGGAAGTTCAAACTTTTCTCGACACTACTGTTGAAAAAGAATATAGCTAACAAACTGACAGAATATAAATAAGTCACAATTAAGTATCACTTCCATGGTTAAATTAATTTCTCAAATGGCAATAACTTTTATGTATTATTAATAAATAAAGTGAATGTTTCTTTCGTTACCGTTGCGATAATGTGTACATTACTTTATTTTACTTATAATTGGTCTGTGAGTTCACCAAATAATAGTTTTCACCCATAATGTTGAATATGCCATTTTGCCCACCCATCCAAAACAAGTCAATGTGTCAGTGGGATGAGCTCTTCAGTAAGCAGTTGGAAAGAAAATTTCAGACAATATCTTAGTGGGATGGGTTGTTTTATATATTATTGGAGATTTGTCTCTCTTGATACCGCTATTAAAAGATAAATACTTATTTATCATTAAATAAATATAAATTTATTTCATGTAGCATGTAAAGCCCATTAACTATTAATATTTGATTGTTTATGCAAGCAATAAATAAATCACACCATCCACTTTATGGTTAGTTTACATCGGCAAGGATGATTTAAATGTCTTTTATACATTTTATTAATTTAGTTTTGACAAGTGTTGTTGGAGCTATAAGACAATTCAAGGAACTATTTGTATTGGCTACTCTAAATAAATTATGTATACAGAGTATGCATGAATTCTAAGAATTAAGCTCTCACTTGTCTCTTCCACAATTGGCCGTCTATTGCTGCAATTAATATAAATCCGATATCATTCTGAATGCTCTAATTGGTGGCTACCGTAGTGAAAGCAGATAACTGGCGCCAATGGAATCAACTCCTTAATTAATGAGGACCATGTCGTAAAATTAGCAACAATGGACGCATGCCGACGAGAAAAATGGTTCAACCCCCTCCCCTTTTCCTTGGAACCCGCAGGCGTTTCGAGGAACGACACCCCACTCGTAAATTCCCCATTAAAATGGTCATTTAATCCCATAACCCATGACTCGAACGTGTAGTCATTAGTTACCTCAAGCATACTCATTAGGAGCGATTAAGCAGGGCGTCGCAGGCAACGCTCCCACCGATTTCTGAGGAGATAGGCTCGTGTCAGGACCGAGCTGTAGACACTCAATTACCGGGCTATTTAGGAGGAAACAGTCCATTCGTCTCCTTCGCCCCCTCATCGCTTTCTCCAAAGGTCAGTTTTACTAGTTTAAGTGCCCTTCCAGGAAGTTACAGTCTGGATTCTGTGGTAAAATAAATGGGGTTTTACTATTTTCTGAATAAAATTATATCATTTATATGAAAAAAAAAAAAAAAAGAATATGTTTATCAAAATGTTTATTAATGAAAACTGTTGATCAAAAATTTCTTTTACACTCATTATTATTAATAGTTATTTTTTTGCCACAGCTTAAAAATCAAGCAGAAATGAATATTCTTGCGTTTCGGAGAATTAAAAATTCAGCAGCATTTCGTAAAAGCAATTTCTTCGGTTATAACTCTATTTGTGAATGGAAATTAGTGTAGAAGAAATTGAAGATCAAAGTAAACATTTTTTAAAGCAAAATCTTAAAAAATGTTTTTTCTTTCTTTTTTCTTTTTTTTTTTTTTTTCTTTTTTTTTTTTTTCCTTTTTCGTTTGTTAAGAATTAAACTGTAAAAATGAAAACATTTAAGTCGTCCTTGCCGATTTAAACTAACCATAAAGTGGATTTTATGATTTATTTAATGCTTGTATAAACAATTAAATATTAATGTTTAATGTGCTTCATATGAAATAGATAAATTTATCTTTACTTAAAGATTTATAAGTATTTATTTTTTAATAGCGGTATCGAGAGAGACAAATATATAAAATAACCCATCCCACTAAGATATGGGCCAAAATTCTCTTTCCAACTGCTCACTGGAGAGCTGATCCCACTGACACATTGACTTGTTTTTGATGGGTGGACAACATTCTATATTCAACATTATGGGTAAAAACGATTGTTTGTTTAATTCTCAGACCAATTATAAGTAAAATAAAGTGACGTACACATCATCTCAACTGTAACGAAAGAAACAATGACTTTATGGTTAAAAATGCTTTATTATTTCGGCCAGTTAAATAGTCCAAACTGAAGCTATGCAACTTTATAAACATTTTTCTCTTTTTCACTATTTACAAGAAATGTACTCATTCGAGAATGATTTTGTTATTATTTTTTATTATGACATCGCTAGCCAGACCAGAATTTTCGTTGTAAACTTCCTTTTTCAAAAACTAAAATTAGCAGAATTTTCAGACCGGGAATTTTACCTCAACTCTTATATCTTTGCTTTCAAAAGGGGCAGAAGTTCTTTTTGCTATTATGTCATCAGTTACTAAAATATTTCCTTGCCCTAATTACCATGCTTATAAATTATAGAACCATCAATTCTTATATAAATTTTTCAACATTTTTCAGTCCTTTCTTGTTTACTTTCTTTAAATGGTGAGGCTGCTGGTTCAGGTTAGTTAAAATAGTCATACCGCTTTTCTCATTAGGCACAGCTTGTTTTATTGAATAAGTTTGTTTGCAGGAGGAATCACCATGGTCTTGTGATAGGATGCGCCCTCTGGAATGGGAAGGCTCTGGTTCTATATCAACCCCTATGAAAGCAAAGGAAGGTCTGAGGCTCTGACGGAGTAGATATGAGGGAAGTTTCCGAATTGTTTCGTTGTCACAGGGAATACAAATCTGTCATCAAGGAATATTTCTCCCGGGAGGCAATCAATCTATATGGAAAACGTTCGTATGATTTCTAAGGGCTTGCAGCTATAGGTCATCCATCAAGCGTTGATAATGCCAATGTCTATTTGAAAATTACACGAAAAAAAAAGTTCAATGAATTTTGTCTTTATTAGCATGCTTATTATAAGATCAATTGTCAAATCATTCACATTACCTTATTATCTGTGGCCACGGTAGCCTGGTTCTCATAACCAGAAGGTAGTGAGTTCAAATCCCTGCTTATTCGAAGATCCTGTCGGGCTCACTAATGACGACTGAAACACGTAAAATATGGTCTCAGTGTCATTTATGGTCCCTTTCCAAACTAATACTTCTGGGGGTGTTAGGACGTGGAGCTTCTGTGGTTTCTTATCTATTGGAATACCCAGATGGTGCTGCCATCTATGAGCAAAAGTCCTACTTACATCTTGGTAGAGGGGGGATGTTCTGTTCAAAAATGGAAGATGTTCTTTCTGACTTCTTTCGCCCAGTTCTTGACGGTCGGGCTTGGCTTCGTTAAGTGTCATAAGTAACAACAACCTTAATATCTACTGTTGCAATTTTGAGACTTCAAGAAAAAAAATATTATGCTTATTTGTTTTTATATTTTCCTTTTGATCTAAGAAGCTCATTATGCAAGTTTGATTTTAATATTAAATATATACGTTTAAAATATGAGTTTAAAAGATATTGTTGTATAAATCTCAAAAGAGGAGACATAGTTTAGGACAAATTTTACGTAAAATGGTGTATTCATTCCAAAAAATTTGAAAAGTAAGTTAGAAAGGAAAGATCCAGTTTCTTTGCATTAAATTGTTCTCTCTCTCTCACACACACACACAGATATATATATATATATATATATATATATATATATATATATATATATATATATATATATATATATATATATATATATATATATTGAGGTTTTTCTGTATCGAAACTCAAACAGGAAAGAGATCTCCTTTTATTTCACAGGGATGAAGAGTTGTAAGGATATTTTGTGTATATAAAAGCACAAAAAATAGTCAAAAAAAAAGTACTACATAACAAGAAATCGTATTTTTTTTAAAAAAAGATTCAAGTTAATCAAACTATGAAATCACAATAATATGATAAATGTTCAGACTTCAATAGTTAAAAATAGGAAACTTTCTTCCAGGCCATTCGTAACATTTTTGCTATCATAAAAGGATGTGATTCCTACTGAAAGCACAAGGGGTTATCGAAATAATGGAAACGTTCTAAATTGATAAAAAAAAAAAATCTTACTAATACTATGTAGAACCGTCTTTTTCATGTAAAACAACTCTGATCCATCTGGCACTCGAATACTTCTAGTACTGAATAGTGTTTAGAAAAACATTGAACAGTTCTTCATGGATGTATTGTAAAAGTTTCAGAAGAGATGAAAAAAGACGATGCCCGATCGGGATAGAACTCTCTACAATAGATGATGACACTTTCTTTCTACTGAGGTCAGTGAACTGTACAGGGCAAAGCAGATGTTTTAAGTCACCCTCGTTTTCAGTAACCATGATTAGGCAAGAATAGGAGTATTATCATCATATTTAAAAATGCCACCATCTTCTATCAAAGAGTATGCCAACTAGGATGGACTTTAAAGCTTTTCTATAATTTGCCCAGTGAGTTTACGATTAGGCACACAGAAAACGCCATCGTTATCTTCACAGATCCACTTCCATGCTAGACAGTTGGATGGAAATTATGATCATCACACGTGGTGTAACCATCCTGCAATGATGTAAGGGTGAATCATTATTTGTCACATATCTGTCAATCGACCGAGTCTGTGATTGTAGCATCAACTGCTATGGACAACGTTCGGAATTAACATTTGTGACGAACAGTTTGTGAATTGTCGTTCTATCGTGAATGTTCTGTTTTTGAATATGACTCATAAGTATAATCAATATTAATGAATTAACACACAAAAGCTGACTGACGCTGCAGCTGTTTCGTTTTTTGAAGTTCTTTCACTTAATTTCATTTGTTTCTTTCATTTTAATTACATTACATTTTAGACAACCCAAAACAGTAATTAAGCTTGTAGTTTTGAGCCTTAATGAAGTGACATCTGAGCTGGCACTGCATTTCATCTGCCATCAGGGATATTTGATACAAAGAAAGTTCAATGTGCAATGGTCCTTTTTGATATCTCAATGATCTTCGGTGGCATCAAACTACTACCATGAAATCGAGCCTTTGTCTATTAGAATACCATCCAATATTTTAATCAAATATTTTCAATTAACAGAGAACAGAATATATTCAGAAATGTACTCTTAATATTAATTATTTGTTAATTTTAAGTTTGTATCAATTATATTGATTTTAAAACAATTGAAAATATTATCTGATCATAGACTGTCAATTTTAAAATTGAGAATGCAAAAATATAATCTGCTAACTTTATAAATTGTTTTCCAAGAGATCATTGCACTGATTTCTTCATAATTGCTTAACTCATTATCAAACTAAGGTGGGTGTAATTAGTTAATCGCAATGTACCATTGTTCATACTAAGCAATCAATGATATAATTTTGAATATTTGTTTTGATTCATATTATCTATTTATCTATTTTTTATTTTTATGTAAAAAATTCTTTTTCCGGAAACTTCATTTTAACACATGAAAATTGTCTGTAGTTCATGTTTTCGGTGATAGATGGCGCTGTGGCAAGTGCAAACATTGCGCTGCGCTTCCGCGGCGCGGATTGCGAGAGAAAGGCGGGTTTCAGAATGTTGGTGGGAGTTTGATCGGTGCGGCTTTGCTTTCTACTTCTTCCGTGCAATCTTTTCCTCCACTGTTTGTGCTTTTCCCTTCTTCTTCTCGCGAGCATGCACAGCCGTTGTCCGCTCTTACGCTGACCTTCGAGACATGGGGGACCGGACACAGATGGACAGGTCGGACTCGGAACTCGGTTCCCAGCGGAAAAAACTGCCGAATCCGGTCCGGTTCTGCTGGGAGCACCTGAAAACGGGTTCGCTCCTGCTCTGGTTGTTGTGTGCGTTGTCGTGGGTGATGCTGAGCGTGTACCGGCTCCGGTTGCACCACGTGGAGGACAGACTGTCTGTCCTCGAGTCCCGGTTCGAGGAACTCTCCGCGAGGATCGAACCACCGTCATCAGTCAATCATTTCAACACATATGTTAAGTCCATCGTTCGACAGGTAAGCTGACTGATAAGAACATTTAAAAAATATTGCTTGGTTTAAAATATATTGAAAAATCTAGCCATTTTTAATGACACTCTTCTTTCTATTTTAAGCTATTTAACTACGTATGTCAATAATTCAACTTATTATTATAAAGTCTTACGTCATTATGTTATGCTTTATTCTGCGTAAAAAATGACACAATTAGAGATTGAATTAACTTATTATAAAACTGTAGTCTATTTATATTCTCACTGATATATTATAAATATAGAATTTAAAGATATATACTTAAATGGTTATACTTAACTAGATATGCTATTTAAACCGTATTTAACGTACTTGGAGTGGAATTACGTTTAAACGAATATTGAGTTATAAATATTTTTGACTACTAGACGAAACCAGTTTGTATGATTAAAATTTAATTGATTGAAAATATACACATAAATATATATATTTATAATATTGAAAACAACATTATTATGAAAGAAACATTATAATAAAAAAGCAGAAATTAGAAAAGAAGGTGGGGAGGGGTGCAGAGTTTTATTTATTTTTCTTCCTTTTTTTTGTCTTTTTTTGCCTTGTGGTTTTGTCTTGTGGTTTACCTATGGCGGTGGTTTTCTGAACCAGATGTTTTTATTTAAATCCAACGCTTCGATATGTTATAAGAAATATCGTATATACTTCGCAACATAAACATTTTTACATCATTTTATGTATTTAGATAAATACTTTTGTGTTTATTTTAAAAGATATTTATTCACAAAGCGAAAAGTTTATATTTTTTTTACTTTGTTACATTATAATTTGTCCTATTCATTTCGTAAAAACTATTAAAATAATCTTTATTCTCCAAATAAATTGAAATGAAATAATAGGTAATCTTTCATCAATTTACGTGAAAATGCTTGATAATTTTTAAAGTTGTGAAGTATTTATTATTATGTTTATAGAATTTGTTGTATATTATTTAATGGAATGTTGAGTATTTTCTCATTTAAGTAATTTTCCTACCATAAATATATAAAAAAATTTCATAATTTATTTACGCATCGTAACTCACATCACTGGTATTAAGTATAAGATTAGATGCAGAAAACTACATTGTTAATTTATTTAAATGAATTTTAATTGTGGCTGAAAGATACATTTAACCGCTTTTATATTAATTAAAAAAAGTCGTGGTAATTTTTTTCTTTTGTTTATATATTTTTATTATTTATGATAGTAATAATATTAACCTAATTATCATCAAAATATTAAACGGAAAAACCTAAAGCTTTAGTGTAATATGTCAAAAGATTTTATTCCATTTTAAGAATCAAGTTGAGTAAAAACTTTAGGGAACACAAGTTGTATTGACAAAAAACTAAGCACGAGATATCTCGGGATAATTACTTTAACAAAATAAATGACCCTAGATAACTCGGAATATAATCAAATAAAATAATAAGATTCTGATTTTCGAAAAATGTTGCTTTTACGAAAGGTTGACTTTTATCAGACAGGAATACTTCGATTATTTATAATATATCGATAAAATTATTTATCTTATTGATAATTATTATTATTGTATGGTTCTGAAATTAAAAGGTCATTGAAAACTAAGCTGTTTAACTATTTCATTCATTGAATTTTTCAGCTTATAGACATTATTTAGAGGATAACTTAACTTAAAAATCAGTTATAAAACAGACTTTCACTTTGATGCCTTCCCGGAAAAAATTTTTTTCACTTCGAATTTGAATAATATATACAAGTTATTAAATTATAAACATATCACAATAAATGTAAGCAAAATATATTAATTTTTTTATTACTATACATTAATTTTTATTATATTATTAAATATATTAATTTTTATGCAAAATATAATTTTTTTTTTTAAGATTGTTTCGACAATCATCCAATGAATGTGATTTACATGTATGTATAAAATTTCAACTTTTTCAAGGACAATTAATCAAGGATTTTTTTTTTTGGTCAGTTATTTAAAATTAATAAGATTTTTAAATTATATTTAGAATAAAAACCTCTTGCCATTGCAAGATTGTATTTTATGTCGCTCGCCATCATGCATTTTATTTATAGATTAACATCAATATAATGTTAATAAACATTAATTTATAATATAATATAAATATATTAATTGGTATCACATCCTATTTATTTGTCTGTAATTAGTCATTTATATTTTACTACAGTCTCAATATTATAGTACATAGTTAATACAGAAACTACGATAAGTTGTATTTTTTGACTAAAAATATCTGCAACCAGATTTTACTTTGCACTAAAATTTTCCAAAACTCGAAAATATATTTTTGAATCGTTCAGTGGGGCTTTTATGCATCTCTCTGAGTTTGACCTTGAATATAAATTTGAATCGATATGAAGGCCCATCCAAACGTCTCATCATTTTAACAAAAATGAATCTATTGATATTTATTAGAGTATACTATTTATTAAAAACGAAACATTACAGATATTTTTCACTAACTAATACGTTATTTTTAGTGCTTATTCATGAGAAAGTTTGAATTTAATGTCATCTTATAAATATAATTAAGAATTTTGTGTGCGACACTTTAAATGGAATTTCATGAATGTACGGTTGACAGTTTAAATTCATTTTTGCAGAGTAATTTAACCTTATAAAGACATGAATTCCATGCATTTTAATATAATAAAAATAATTGAATAATAATAAATAAAATAAAAAACTTGATTAATTGAAATAATAACTTTATACGTAATATATACTGAACAATATATTACGCATAATTATGAATAATATATTTTTCGTGAAGCTTTTAGTCCAAAAAATTAAATTAAAATGAAATAGGAAATAAAAATACGAAAGAGTTATAATATTAATTATTTACAGAAATAATTAATAAAATAAATTTAATAAAGTAAAAATTTGTAGAATTGGAATTAAACTTTAATTTGATAATTTAATGGGAACATTCGTAGACATTTTGAAAACAGCTTTTTGTACTATTATTGTACATAAGAAGTACTTAACACAGAAAACAATTGTCTGAGCGTAATTTTAATTTTTTTACGAAAGATTAAAGAAACCTCATTATTGATAAATTAATTTAATATTTTGATCTCTCTCTTAAACTTTGAATGAAATTATGAGTAAAAAAAAGGGAATATATATATATATATATATATATATATATATATATATATATATATATATATATATATATATACATGAAGGAGATCCTACTTGAACAGTAAAGATTTCTTTTATCAGAAAAAAAAACTCTCATCGATACTAGAGTAATAATTCAATAATACGAGAATCTCTAGGTTAAAATAGATCTAGAAAAAGAAATAGTGTATAATGCTTAAATATTAGTTTGGGGAAAAAGTAATCCATTATTTTTTCGGTAGACGTCTGTAGTGATCGCTATCTCGTGAGGTATCTATCAAACAATTTCAGATTTAAGCTCGTTGGAAAGGTGACATTTGACACTAAAATATCCTCTTGCGGTTTGTTTGATTCATTCAGTTACGAGTACAAGGTTTGAAAAATGGAAGACAACAAACAGAAAATTCGATACATTTTAGTTTTTCTCTTGTAATGGCGAAAAAGATAGCCGGGTGGCTAAAATTGTGAAAGGTGTTTATCGTCCTATATAAGACTGTAACAACCGGTTACGTACAATTTTTGTTTCGTCGATTCCGTTCGGGTATATTTGATGTTAGAGATGCACCTCGCATGTGGATACAGAATCGTCAAAAATGTCTATAAAATATCAAAAAAGATCGAAGTTAACCGCATGTCAGCAGTCGTAACGCGCAAGACCTAAAAATCTACATGAAAGCTGTTTTAAACCTTTTTACAAAGCGAATCCAAAAGAAGTTACATAAAGTTCACGTAAAAATAATGGATTTCTTTTTCCCCAAACTAATATATATACCCCAACAGAATACAATACTTCAAGAATATAATCCAGTAAAGCCGAGCAAGCAAATATTAAGTCACCGGCTAAAGTTTTTCAAGAAATAAAACCGCAGATTATTTGCAAAAAATGGGAACAGATGTCACTAAACTTGTTTAATTAAAACAGTGATTGTCACTGATTAACACATGCTTGTCTTTCTATAACTATTTGTTCTTAAAATCTAGAGAACTCTTTCCTAGAATAAAATAAGATATTTTATAGCATCTAAAGAAGTGAATATTATGTGATTAAATTGGTTTAGCTAAAATAAAATGTGATGAATATATACTTCTCCATACTTAAAAGTGTGAAATTAAGGAAGCTGGGATGTTCATAGTTAAAATTGTATGCAATTATCATACAATAAAGGTATTAAATGTATGATAATTAATAATTCAACTAATTTTTTCATCAAATTCAACTAATTTAATTAGTTAATTAATTTTATTTTACTTTAGAGTTTGTTGAAATGAATGCCAGTATCAATCTAATATATCGGTCACAGCACAAAATCATATTAGTACTACTCTGGATACAACTTGGGAAGTATCTTACGCCGCTATTAAGAGATAGTTAGAGGATGGTTCTAGAGTGATGTAAGCACATTAATTCAGAAAGTACAGCTAATTAATTAAAATGATTGAAGATAAAAATAAATATTTGCGATTAATATACATTACTGGCTATTAAAATTGCTATACCAGGAAGAAATGCAGATAACAAAATGATATTTATTGGACAAATATATTATACTAGAAATAACAAGTGATTAAATTTTAAAAAAATTTGGCTGGATAGATCCTGAGAAATCAGTACCCAGAACAACCACCTCTGGCAGTTATAACAGGAGTTATACGCCTGGGCATTGAGTCAAACAGAGATTGGATTGCATGTACAGGTACAGATGCCCATGCAGCTTCAACACGATGCCACAGTTCATCAACCGTAGTGACTGGCGTTTGGTGACGAGCCAGTCGCTCGGCAACCATTGACCAGACGTTTTCTATTGGTGAAAGATCTGGAGAACGTGCTGACCAGGGCAACAGCCGAACATGTTCCGTAGCAAGGAAGGTCCGTACAATACCGGAAACATGCGATCGGGCATTATCCTGCTGTAACGTAGGGTTTCACAGGGCTCGAATAAAGGGTAGAGCCACGGGTCGTAACACACCAGAAATGTAACGTGCACTGTTCAAAGCAACGTCAATGCGAACAAGAGGTGACCGAGACATGTATCCAATGGCACCCCATACCATCACGCCAGATGATGGGCCAGTATGACGATGACGAATGCACGCTGCCAGTGGGCTTTCACCACGATGCCGCCAAACACGGATGCGACTATCATGATGCTGTACACAGAACCTTGATTCATCTGAAAAGATGACGTTTCGCTATTCGTGCGCCCAGGTGCGTCGTTGAAGGCGCTCTTGTTGATCACACCATTGAAGGCACCCTTGTCTATGACGCAGCGTCAAGGGAAGCCGCAGCCATGGTCTCCGAGCTGAGAGTCCATCATGCTGCAAACGGCGTCGAACTGTTCGTGCAGACACTTGTTGTCTTCCAAAAGACCCCGTTTCTTGACTAATGGCACGTGAAGTGGGTGCACGATCCATTACGGCCATGCGTATAATATGCTGTCTTCTCGGATGCTAGTGATACGTGACCGTTGAGATCCCGCATGGCGTTCCGTATTACCGTCCTGAATCCATCGATTCCATATTCTGCTAACAGTCATTGGATCTCGACCGACGCGAGCAGCAATACTGCGAAAAGATTAACCGCAATCCCGGTATGCTTCAATTCGACCTTTATCAAAGCCAGAAACGTGCTGGTACGCATTTCTCCTTCTTACACGAGGCATCACAACAACTTTTCACCAGGCAACAACGTTCAAATGCAATTTGTGTATGAGGAACCGGCTGAACAATTTCCTCATTTAAACACAATATAGGTGTCGCTACTTTCGCCTGCTTTGTCTGAATGCGCTGAAAAGCTAATCATTTGCATATCACAGCACCTTCTTCCTTTCGTATAAATTTCACGCCTGTTGCATGTCGCCTTCTTGGTGTAGCAATTTTAAGGGCCAGTAGTGTACATATATATAACAGGCCAGTTTTTCGCAAATCGTAGCTTTCATTGGAAAACCTGTACTTAACTTTCAGAGAAAAAATTGCAAATACATTTAATGTTTTCGTATAACCGATATTTTTTTTTATTCAAATCTATTCAAAGCGTTATTCAGCAGTAGGAAATACGGTTTTAGATATAAATGTGCTAAAAGAACAAATCGAATGAAGTATGGAATGCTGGAAAATTCCTTTTAATCATGAAGTCATTAAATGTTGAAGTCGAGATTCTTTTAATCTGGGTTCCAATCATTTCTGATCGGCGAAGTATTGGAAAAACTGTAAACATGTTCGTTTGAAAAGCAAAACTGATATATTTCAAAAGTTTAATTAGAAAAATATTAATTTTTAAAGTTATTTATTGGGAATATATAGAAAGAAGACAGATTTGATACCATATATATTTTTTCTCTATCCCAAGCATTTATATATAGATGACAATTTTAAAAGGAGAAAGAATCACTTGCCTCCATTTCTGAGGCGAGCACAGTTCCGAAACTATATTACATTGTTTAAATTAATTGCATCGCTGAATAAACAACTTTACAGTGAGTTCAAGTCAGCATCTATTATAATTTTATTACAAGTATTTTAATCGAAATTTCTGAACAAAGCACTTAATTTAACTAGAGGCCAATATTTTAATATATGTTTCATTCTATTCTATTCAGCTTATATACAGTTCTGAATTCAATACCGTAGTAAAAATTCAGCGTCAAAATAAAATAAGGTTTTTATTTGCATTTATATATATATATATATTATTTTTTTTATAAATTTGGAATACCACATTCTTATATTTTGCATTGGTATATGCTTATTAAATTTTGTTTCGTACTGAGCATAACAAATATATTTTTATTGCTTTGCCATAAGGAATTCCGGGACCTTTTTAAAATTCTGGTCAAGATATGACGGAAATTTAGTATTCCTTTCATTTCTATATTCGCATAAAGAGAAAAAAAGTATTCTTTTGAAATTAAAATGCTGACTCCAGCTCAAAAAAGCGAACATAGTAAAATATTAATATTTTATTGCAACGTTTTTACATCATAATTTCACGATTCTGCCTATCAGATGGAAACACTTATTTGAAATCAGTCATCGCTCGTCTGAGATTCATGTTGTTCAACTCCGAATCTGGTGTGAAGGATGCGTTGCTATTCAATTTTAATGATGCGAAGATCGTTACATTTAATGATTTATTTTTGACTGAACGGGAAGTTAACAATGAGGTTCATGACCATTTATAATGCACGTCATAACTAAATCCATAATGAATCAGGGGGCGATGATTAGAATTTAGTTTCTCTGAGACATTGATTTGCGCGGAAACATTTCGTTTTATAATATATATTTTATTTTAAAGTAATGTTTCGTTGGATTAAAATGTATCTCTTTTGGTACGTGGAAAGTAAAAAAAAAATTTCTCTTTAGTAGCTTCAAGTTTAAATTATCTATTAAGTTTATTAATATTTTATTTCTTTTTTAAATTTAATGTTAGATATGATGTTTTTTATGATTGGCATTACAAATAATATTTGCCGGCCAATGGCTGAGTGGTTAGCTTTCCTGATTTCTTGTTTATAAATGGTAATTTGGTTTGTTATTTTAATGACCAGTTAAATGTTGAATTAGCCTTTCATCCCTGCAGTGGGTCGATAAAACTGATTACCAAACATGGTTGCGAATTAAACACTGGGGGTTTGCGTTAGATTGACCGCTTAACCCGCACATATGCCCCGCACCCAAGGCCCTCAGTCAAGAAATGATATGGACATTTGTAGGCCTTGGCTCACAGATGGGCTGTCGTGTCACAGAGTTTAGTTAAATATTTTCCTAACTTAGCATAATGCATTATTTTTCTTCTCACTAAACATCTAAAATTTAAATCATAAACGATTGTGAATTGCACATTCTGAGATCCAATGAGTGAGAAGTCTTTCGTGGTAAGGTGATATTTAAAAATGTAGGTTTTTTTATGTGTCTCCGCTTGATGGAGCCAGTGTAGATCCTGAGGTTCCTCATTCCTAATTACTTTTTCGATTATATTTGTTGCATTTGCATTCCAGAAGAATTAATTGTGTATAGAATCATTATTATAATGTTCAATGTAATTATAATGCAAATGAAATAATTAATGAGCGTATAAACATTACATTTTCTTACATTTGTTTCAATTTATTTAATACCAGTTTATTTAAAAATATAGTGTTTGCAATATTTGTGTTCTAGAAAAACCCGTTATAAATTGCAAATTAAAAATATGAGTTTCTTGTGACCATTGCTACAATGATTAAAATTTTATTAATTGAATCATAAATTATTAATTTGTCAAAAGAAATTTACTAGCGTTCAAATCCAGGAAATATTTTTTGCCTTTAGTTTATGATCTCTTGGTATTTTT
Source organism: Latrodectus geometricus (assembly GCA_026290005.1). Lineage (NCBI taxonomy): Eukaryota > Metazoa > Arthropoda > Arachnida > Araneae > Theridiidae > Latrodectus > Latrodectus geometricus. The sequence continues at coordinate 239,074 of JAPDSC010082954.1, read as the reverse complement.
GACAGACCTTAATGCGATCAAGAATGTAAATAAGTAGGTTCGCGGTGGCTTGGTGGACTAGGGCGTTGTTTTCGTTAGCGGAAGGTGGTGAATTCAAATCCCGGCTCAATCGAAGATCTGTGGTGTTCATTAATGGCGACATGGGCACTTAAAATATGTCTTGGTCGCAATGTTCTCCATGTTGTCGTGATAAATTAATACCTCCGGGTGTTGTTAGAGCCAGACTATGGGTTTCCTCTGGCTTCAATAACTAAATTGGAAGACCCAGATGGGGTGCTGCCATCTATGAGCCAAAGTTGTACATCTTCGAATGGGGGTGCTCTATTCAAAAACGGAAAACGCTCTTTTTGACTTCATTTGCCCAGTCCCTGGCTGACGGGCTTGGCATCGAAAAGTGTCATAAGTAACAGCAACAGTTTAAGAAAAATAGAAAAAAAAAAACGAAAGTGTTTAAAAATTCAGAAATCTATCTTTTAAACTGAATTAAAAGTTAGGTGAACAGTGTATAGGGTACCATATAGTTAAACACTTTTTAGAAGAAGTAGAAATAAGTTGCGTTTACTACTAGTGGTCATGAGAGAAATGAGATGATTTAGAAAATCCTGTAGTAACTATGGTGTCTTCAGATTTTGAAGACTTCTGAGAAGGTAAGTTGAAATCGCTTCCGTAAAAACGACTTTGACATGAACTAAGATCCTTGAGAGATAAGATCTATCGGCAACAATGCCAATGGATAACAATAGTTATCTATTGGCATTGTTGCCGATAGAAAAAAAATTAGACTCAACATCACTTATGGGAAGATAAAGCTAGGGCATTTCTTATATCCCAGATCTTCTACCGAATTCATGGAAATTTGTTTGTACATCTTAAATGTGGCTCCTGACCAGTTCATCAAAATTTCTGATCCCTTGGATAGTGGAATACAGTTAGTGAGTAACTGGTATTTTATAAATAATCAGTTATTAGATTGAATATGGACTAAAGAGCCAATAGTTCTCTCAATACCTCGAAGTTTTCCTGAACGACATATCATTTGAATCATTTTTCATCTCCTAGGTCAGTGATTCTCTACCACTGTGCCACCGCACTTTAGTGTGCCGCCTAAATTTTAAAGTGTGGTGCCAATTTCAGAGATGTATATAGTAAAAATTATAATGTGTTTTTTTATTACGAGTACAATCTGTTTAAATCAAAGAAAAATACACTATAAAAGAAAACTTGTTTTTACACTTAAGTATGATATTTTCTGGAGTTAAAAACTGTTTTTATCTTTCTAACTGTGACCCTTCATAAAATAAAAGAAAAAACGAAAAAAAGATATGAGAATAGCATTATATATTATTTTTGTAATATAATAATTGTAATATATAAATGAAATTATAAGAAACACCAAACTCAAATTTCTCATTAAGAGTATCCTTATTATAACATTATTATAAATCCCTTAATAAGCGTACTATTATTCTTGTATTGCATATTATATTGTTTTACTTTAGGTTTAAAATTAATATCATAAACTATTTTACGTAGTGCAATATAAATATGTAAACAACTTCTGGGCAGAGGTAGGCTACTTGGTTAGGTCCTCAGTTTTGCAATCGCAAAGATGTGGGTTCGATTCTCCACCGACTGAAGACCTTCGTGTTCACTAATGACGACTGGGGCACGTAAAATATATCGTGGTCGCAATGTCCTCAACGTTTCCCTTCCAAAATAATACTTCTGGGGGTAGCAGGAGCCAGGTCTTGGGTTTTCATTGGCTTCCTATCTCTAAATTCGAAAACCCGAATGGTGCTGCCATCTATGAGCCAAAGTCGTACTTTCATCCTCTTTAGAGGGTACTCTTTCTGACTGCATTCGCCCCGTCTCAGACTGGCGAGCTTGATGGGATCCGCCAAGTGTCATAAGTAACAACAACAATACACAAACAACTTATCAATTTATTTTTTTCTTTGTGTGCTGCTACAAAAAAAAAGGTTGAGAATCACTATCGTTGGTAAAGAAATTCATAACGCCTACACATTTTTAATGCGGAAAACAGAAGCGCAGAATCCATCTTTCATTGTAAAATAGAAGCTGTTATTGAACCTGGATCATTTCACTACGACACTATATTTACATTCATTAAATTCATAGCTTAAATGAGTTCAGCTGATAGTATTGAGTATTTACCGCAGTGGTCCTCAATTCAACAGTTCATGGGTTGGTTTCTCAATTCCACATTTTAAACTGCACTCACAATCGAATCAGCACTCATTTGCAAAGAGTTACCTTGGTGGGACCTGAACCAAATCATAGCTCATATTGCTTATTACAATTGAAAATTTACTGTATTGGACATTTTTAAATGTCGGAAAAAAATTTATGCTTCCAGCTCATTCGAAGGATAAAATTACCAACATTACCATATCGATAGCTCAGTAATCAATAGTTATCTAATAAAAAAATCGAATTCTCGTAATTAATATTAATTAAAAAATTATCAAATATTTGGGAACTTATGTTTTTTGCACCCCCCCCCTTTTCTTGTTTTTCTTTGGCATTTATACAGAAAAAATGTTTTCGTTGGTAAATTTGAAATTGTTTAATTTTTTGATTAGATAACTCAAGCTTGTTTTTATTTAAAATTAAAAAAAATTGTATTATGTTAAAGAGTAAAATCTTATTACTACTACTTGTGTTTAACTATTTCACGTTCAATGTATTTATAGTTTTTGAAGACTGCTTTCCAAAAATAATTTTATGATTGATTATCAAAGGTTAAAATAATCTTGACCATGTGACTTGCTTTAAATTTTTCAAATAAAAACATCAAGAAGGAATTTATCGATATCTAATTAAAATATTTGTTAACTTTTGGTCTTTCTGCGTTTCTAAATAATTATATTCTACTTTAATTTGCTTGTTCGAGCTTTAAATTGATTTTTTTCTGTTTATCCAATCATTTGAAGTTTTCCAATTTTTATTTCATTTACATTTTAATTGTTTCTGTATTTCTTTTATTTTAAGTCTCTTAAAATTAACTTTTGTCCTTAATTAAACTTGGAAAGAATATTTCTTTTTTATATGCACGAAATACATTTGTAAATTAAAATTATTCTTCTCTGTCGCAAAAAATATTTGTAAAAAAATCAATAAGTTTGTTAAATAAACAAGAAAATAATTACACAAGAAAGGTTAAAAGTATCGAGACTGCACGTTTTTTTTTACTTTCCTATTTTTTTCTTGCTTTTTCTTAATCACACCAAAATAGTATAATAAAATCAAAAAAAAGTTTTCTATTTTTTAATGGGACCCCATTAAAAAATCATAAAATTTTTTTATTGAAATAATAAAAAGACCTATTTATAAAAAATATAGCCGCCCTCCTGTATATATATTTTAAATATATATACAGGAGTGATTGAAAAATTTTTTGAATTTTACTTCATTAAATAACTATTGAATTTTACTTCATTTTAAGCTTTTTAAAATAAATTCCATAATTTTTTTAGTTGAATTATTAATTTTTTATTCCTTTATAAACTTTTTATAGTTAAATAATTCAAACGATGAATAATACGAATAAAATGAAAACAACACATCTGCTTAACATTTATCTGTAAACACAGATAATTTTAAATTATTTTCAAATATAAGAATATATTCTTCAAATTCATTGAAATGGTAATCGAATATAAATACAGAGACATTTATTTAATTACATAAATTAATTTAAAAGAAAAATATTGTAGAATTTGTACCAATTATTTTCAGTTGTTGATAATTGTGAGATACACACGAGTTAGTTAAAAGAAAATCATGATGCTTAAATTTAACAAATTTATTTATGAAAACACATTGATGTTATATATTAAGGTTGATTACATAAACAATTCTATTTCATACCAAAAAGGGTCTTAAAGGAAAAAGAAATTAATTCCTATGATTCATATCGAATTTATTTTTTTGTCGCTCAACAGTTAGTCTTTGAATTCCAGGGTCAATTCAACCCTGATTTACAGTTTAAAATGGATTCCGAATCATTGCAAATATTTATGTTTCATTTTGTAGACATTGATTAATAAATAAAATACATCGAAGTTAAATCACATTAAGCACAGATGAAGGCAAAGTTTTTAAGTGCTCTTAAGCATTATTCGCTTAAGGAAAGAACCGACCATTTTGCTCTCTGAATAATCCTGTTTACTAATTTTATTACTTTTGATGGTATTGAGTCAATTCATAAAAATGCTGACCTGTGATTGTGATAGCAACTGGCCTTTTCGATCGTTATTAATTTTCACGTGTCGTGGAAAATTTTATCGGAAGGCTAATGCTGCAAATTACCGAGATTGCACTACGTGTAATATTTAATCAGAATGTCTTTTTTGAAAATATTTTTCATCATTCAGCCTAAACATGGTTTTATATATAATTTTCTAGTTTTAATTATGCTAATTTTATCACATGTGATTAAAACTTAAACAATAAATATTCAAATTATTATTCAATAAGTGTGGTGTCTCTGTTTCCTTTGTTAGCTCAATTATATACGTGTACAAAGCACATAAACACGAACAGATATATATATATATATATATATATATATATATATATATATATATATATGATATATATATATAAATATGTAATTTTTGAAGAGCAAGATAAATCAAGGAAAAACAATATAATTCAAATAGGGAAAAAGGCATAGAGACCACATCATCATCAGGAGGAAGATGGTCAACTATGTCATAATGTTTGTTGGTAGATATTATATTTCATTCTATTTGCTTTCTATTTTCTATATAATAATTATACAAATCGTAAGGAAAAAGCAAAAAAACTCACAATAAATGAAATTAAATGAAGTAACTGATCAACTTGGCTAACTTCATGAGAGTGTGTTGACATACTGGTACGAAATATGGCTTTTCTGCAACAGCTGAAGACTAATGTCTAAATCCAGCCATTTCGCCCCGATGGTAGTGCAATTGCTTGATTTACGCATTAGTCTTTTGGTACTTTATTCAAATTGATTTATTATGAGTTTTTTAGATTTTTTTATCTGTATAATTATTTAAATGTATGTGGCTCAAATTTCATAAGTTCTTTTGTAAATTTTACTTCGTATGCTGTTATATGTTCTATCTTTTTGCTATATTTAAATTATATAATTGCTTTATTGTATTTATGTTTGTCCTAAATATTAAAGAATCTTCGTATATATATATATATATATATATATATATATATATATAT
>JAPDSC010082954.1:184965-233727 GCA_026290005.1 Latrodectus geometricus | reverse complement strand
ATATATATATATATAAATATGTCTAATATTTCAACGATGATTTAATGTGAAAAATAGGATACCAACTAAAGTGTCACTAGTTACTTGGCCGCAAGGGCACATTTGGTGGGACGTTACTATTTGGATTTTTTTTTTTTTTTTGTATGTATTAAAGGACGTACCAAGTTCATTCGGTGTGTTTTGTACTGAAGTGGATTTATAAAATGTTTTCAAGAAGAAATTTGTGTTTAATTATAAATTGTTATTCCTGAATATAATTAGTTGCATTTTCTATTTAATATAAATATATTGAATATATTTTTGATATCACTGAATTGAGATTTTTTGCCATATATATAAAACACGCATATAAAATTTGGTTCTGCTTCTTCTTATCAGAATCTGAGCTTAACACTATCAAGTTAATAACTGTGTTGCATCTTTATAAAAGAAAACTGATTAGTATCCCTAAAATTTACTTTCATGTTTAAAAAATTAGAATATTTCATAAAAAATAGTTAACTTTTTTTTTCTAGTCTTTTCTCAAATGTTCTGCCAATTGGACAAATAGACGAGTTCAGTGATTTATTTCATTGAATCAGCTTTTCTTCCAATCTTTTCGATAAATTTTTCTTTTATTACTTCATCATAATTATGCTCATGATTTTTCTTTACTATTTTACATCCACGAATCCTTTTATGCACAATTCAATGCTGCTCCTGGTTTCTTATTTGCGCATGCGTCATTGAAAGTTCTTTAATATATCTCCTCCGTTATTAATGCAATGACAACGATTCTCTACTCTGTGATTTATTTAATCATGAAATGATTTGTTCAAAATGATTAATTTTAAAGAGTCGTTAATTATTTTTTAAATAATTATAAGATGGTTGAGAAACTTACCAATTCCAATATTTGGCTCCTCCTGTATTCGATGAAAATATACAGCTTCAAATATTTCATTTTCTAAAGTGTTTCTAATCTGTTGTGTATTATTCGAAGGATTGTTATCTAAAAAACTGACAACCTAAATTTGTTGACTAATGGAATATTTGCAACAAAAAACTATAAAATTTCTTTCTTTATCTATCTTTCTTAAATAAAAATAAAAAAACAGAATATTTTTTTTTTCTTTTAACAAAGATGCAAATTTTTGTTCTGTAAGAAACAAATTTCAAGTTTATTAAAAAAAACTTAGTTTGCTATTATTTGTTCTTTGAATTTCTGTTTTTAAAATAATTGATGATCCTAACGCACGAAGCTCAGCTTTTCTGTTCTTATCTCTAGATGCGTATAGTTAGAAAATTTTAAGACTTGGTTTGGTTTTATTTATTTTGTGCATTTTTTTTGGAAGAAATCAAGGTCAGGGATTTTTCAGTTTAATAAATTTAACCTTTTGTCATTGTCAGCATTGAGCACAAAACGTGATAAACAAAATAAATATTGATGTGTATAATCTGCTAAGAGAAATAATTGTTCACAATTCGCTTCAGAAAGATTCCTAGCGAAACCTTTTCTTAATACAATCTAAAGAGATTTAGGAGCTTGGGATTTCTTGAAAGGATTTGCTACCTAAAGATGATTTTAAAAAAATTCCTTTTTAATGTAAAGAATAAATCAAATCCTTATGAAATATCGTCGCGAAATAATATAGTATCTGAGGCTGGGATGGGGGGAACATTCTTAAGCAAAAAGCGCCTTCTTATCCTGGTCACGTGACTTTCACGTTTAAGAAGAAAGACCTGGATGTCACGTGATTTGATTCAGCGAATAGTTGTGGGGTAAAGTGAGAGCATAAACTTTAGGGAATCAAAGATGGAATAAGATGGGATTATTTCCTCAAGAGAAAAATTCGTCACTTTGTTGTCAAATCGAAAAATAGTATATTTATCTGCAGTTAACTTTGTTCTAGACAGATGTTAAAAAATAGACATTGTGTGCCTGATCTCCCTAAATGTATGCTTTAACGATAAAGATATGTAAAATCACACAAATTTTTCTGTCACGAAATGGCTCTAAAACATTTTAAGAAATCGAATTATTTTACCTATTTTAGAATTTTGCTTTATTTATTATAAATCAATGTCTAATATTCCTTCTATCAAGTCAGTAAAAGTTCCTGGACTCCTTATAACAAACTCAATCATCTTACATTAAGATTTTTAATCATTATTTATTAAAATTTTATTTAATAAACACTCTTAACTCTTATACTAGAAGCTTATACTGTTTTAAAAGAAAGGAAACATATTTAAATTCTTTATCTTAAAAGATTTTATTGTTTAAAAAGAAGTTGTTAAGCAATTAACATTTCAGATACACTTATTGATTCGATTAAATTGTTAAAATTAAATAAGTTTTGTCACTAATAATTGTAAGTAACCTATTACGTCACCATGAATTACAAAGTGAACTATTTAATGACATTTTGGAGGAGATCAAATCCAAACCAATAATTAATTTTGTTTCTATTTCTAAATATAATGCATAAAAATGACGTAAATTTAATAATTATTGACGTCTGAGGATTTCACCCGAATTTAAAATTAGATCCAGTGAATAATAAAGCGAAATACTAATTCTACACAATGCTTTGACAGTTGTGTTATACATTTGGCTACTGAATTAGAAACCTTTGAGAGTTTCACTGAAATGCTTAAAGATACCCATATTGTTTTTATGGTGTGAATTAAATGTTGTTAGAATGAAGTATGGTGTAATAGTGGATTTCACGACAAAACAAGTAAATTAGGAAAAACGATAGCTTTTCTATCATCTGAAAATGGGCTTATTGTTAGCGTACAGACAGACGATCAGGACCATATACAGAAAACACACTCCACATGATAATTTGTGTGGGATGTTTTATTAGTCTGTGCTACGCATTCAGGTTTGAATTCCTTTCTGGTTGGAATCCTGCATTCATCAGAAATTTGAAACATAGATTCATCACTAAAACACCCCTCGAATTTAATAAAACTTTTAATAAAGTACTTAAATTGTTGTAAAAAAATCAAATTATAAACTAAACAAATTCAAACTCAATCTCAGGATTTTTCATTTACTAGTAAGTTTAACAGAATTAAGAGCATTAAAAAATAAATATATTGGTTTTTTATTTTTTCCCCATTCTCATTGTTTGAGATCTTTTGGACATCTTTAGCCCAAGAAAATCGCAATTTAGACATTTTCAACGTAATTTTGAAGTTGTCTTGCACACGTAATTCTACTTCAGCCAAAATGTTTTTTTTATTGAGTTTGTGGCAATATTAACTCCACAAATCAATTAAACGAATTGTTTTGATGTAAGTCTTCAGTTTTGGAGAGACAAATTCATCATATTTCTCTTCCTTCTTGGAGTTAAAATAATTGGTTATATTAATTTTCCTATTCTATTTTGTGGATAAATGCCATTTTCTTGAAATTTTAATTCTACTCACAGATTTTTGAGATATATTTATTTTTTTTAGCAATTTATTTCTTTAAAATTAAGTTAATCAAAGTTGAATTTGAGCCACTTTTGTTTTAGAGATATCTTTATTCTTTCGCATAAAAAAATTAACAAATTTTTCATTTTTAAATAATTTCTTATAGACGAACTTTTAAATTAACTTATATCCTTCATTATCCCCTGCATTTGTATCGATTAACAAACAAATCAGCAGGCAATTTAGCATTGAATACAAAAACAAACTAAAACAAAGTACAGTAATTTACAGTAATTGCATAAGAAACAAAAATTTCACTAAAATCGCTAGCTGGTTGCTAAGAGATATTGTGTTGCCAACTTTTAAAGAATGTAATAAGTAATGAATGTGTCGCAAAAATAAGTAAATTTCACTGGCATAATGAAAAGAAGATAAAATTTTTATTGTTTTCATTATTTTTATTTAAATTCGCATAATTTTTTAAACTCATGAACTATCTAGAAAATTATTTTTTTATATTTAAAAAATAAAATAGTTTTTAAGATAGTTCATGAGGAGTTCAAACATTTTGTGAGGCAGAGTTTAATAATATAAACACATCTGTATATATATATATATATATATATATATAGATATATATATATTTATATATATATATATATATATGTATATATATATATATAGTGTATAAAAATTTATATAAACATTTCAATTTTCGATGTATGAAATTGTAGCTTTAAACACAAACAAAAATGATATTTGCTAAAATTTGAAAATCTAAACACTTTTATTGTTTTTGTGGGAGTTTTTGATAAATTACGGTTGTATGCAAAGCTGTAGAATATTTATATGCTTACTGTTTGATACTCTAAAATTCCACAAAAAAAAAAAAAAAAAAAAAAAAAAAAAAAGAGATCTGAGATTACATATTACATTAACATATTGCGCATCAAATCACTCTATCGATTCAATTTAACTCCAAAAAAGATCAGATTTATAAAATGAACTAAGTAAATAAAATTGTATTCTTATAAAAAATTTTTTTGTTTTGTACCATTAAAATTATTATGGTTTATATTTAAAGTTAAATTGTTTAATGGTTTTGCATAGAATGAGAACTCACGAAAAAAACAACGATTCCACTTTTTGCTTAAAATACTTTCAGAAGCGTAGATTAAAGTGTTCTTTCTGTATTTGTAAGCATATATATATATATATATTTACGTGAACTTTTTGTAACTTCTTTTAGATTCGCTTTGTAAAAAGGTTTAAAACAGTTTTCATGTAGATTTTTAGGTCTTGTGCGAAGCTACGACTGCTGACATGCTGTCAAGTTTGATAATTTTTGATATTTTATAGACATTCTCGACGATGCTGTATCCATGCGAGGTGCATCTTTAGCATCCAAATACCCAAACGGAATCGACGAAACCAAAATTGTGCGTAACTGGTTGTTACAGTCATATATAGGACGATAAACACCTTTCACAATTTTAGACACCTGGTTAGCATTTTCGCCATTATAAAAGAAAAACTAAAATGTATCGAATTTTCTGTTTGTTGTCTTCCATTTTTAAAACCTTGTACTCATAACTGAATTAATCAAACAAAAAACCGCAAGAGAATACTTTAGTGTCAAATGTCACCTTTCCAATGAGCATACATTTGAAATTGTTTGATAGATACCTCACAAGATAGCGATCACTACAGACGTCTACCGAAAAAATAATGGATAACTTTTTCCCCAAACTAATATATAGCAAATAGGAAGTAAATAAATCAATGAAATACAATAATAACTAACAATTACAATAGGCAATCAAACTAGCGCAAAGGCAGCTAATGAGAGAAATGCCACATAAATAAAATAAGATGTAACTTGAAGAGTAATAAATCATTATATAGTTTATTCTCGATTTTTTTTTTGAATTTTTATTGCTCTTCAAGTTACATCTTAATATATATATATATATATATATGTTGTAAACATTATTTTTCATCGGCTTTTCACTAAGGAAAATGCATTCACTTTTTATGGGAAATCAGAATAGAGATCTTGATAGGGATGAAGGAAATTTAAATTTGAGAGATTTGTCAGACGATAAATCGATGAGGCTTTCTTTTGAATGCATGCTTAAATTATTATTCTGAATTTACATATTTCCAAGTTTGGGATCTTCATTCAATGGGCGATAAGCAAAATGTCCTGTGATTCCAAGTATTTGTCAATAATGATTACTACTTGCTGGCTAACATCATTTTCTTACATGTATTCATGTGAAATAGAAAACATTTGCAGATCGTCTTCACCCAACCGCGTTTGCACACAATAATATTTTCTTTTGAAACGCATCCATTTTACTTCGTTGTGTGAACACGTCCTTAATTTGTCCGTAGTTCATTTAACAGCAATATATATATATATATATATATATATATATATATATATATTTATAATTATATATATTTATTAATTGGCTCGATTGCAATTTTTATGTGGTCCAGCGAAATTTTCTCACCATCAATTTCGTGACCCCTTTCAACAGCACTCTATATATCATTTAACTTAACACTGGAAAAATAAGTAGAGTGGTATGGGCACAAATTTTAATATTTTTATTACATAATACATGTATAATGTTAATTTTTCGTTTCCGTTACAGGAATTATTACATTTTATTTTGATTGTTTTTAAATCAATATGTATATTTAAATCATATGTAATTAATAAATAATAAAGCTTAAAAAAATTCTTCTCAACACTTCTTTTTATTAACTGCACATATATATTGTTGTAATGTTTGAAGTATTTACTTCTGTTTCTTTAATCATTTTGTTAGAGTGTTTTGACATGGTACAGATTACGAAGCTACCTATATGAATGGTTCTTTAGACAATTATTTGAAGAATAAAAGTTTACTGCATATAGAAAGGGAAATTTTTAGACTATTATCCTATTAAAAATATTCAGTCTAAAGATAAGCGAATTTTATTGAAATTCTCTGTAAATGCATGAATGTTTTTATACATCTTTTGGAACTATTGATGTTTGACAATTAAACAATAATTACGGTTTTTATGTAATTATATCTTTCTAGACCTATGCCATATTAGAGATGGTCTGACTTTCTTTCTATGATGTATCTAAAAAGAATATGTAGAATTTTTTTTAAACCATACTCAAGTAAGATGTCGACATTTGTCGTCAAGTTAACTCTTGAATTTGCATCTCTTTTTCTGAATTGTCACTCTATACTCGCAAAAAAACATTAAGATACCATAAGTCAATGGGCATAATTTAATCAACCGTCTTCTGAAACAGATTCAGAATCGAAATTGCTATTTTCTGACCTAGAATATACTACGTCTTATGCTTTATATTAGAAATATTCGTGTACCTTCGAGTAAAATGTGTTTATTTCTTATGAGTATACGTTTTATGATTGTAAAATATTCGATTCAAGATACACTTTAACCGAATTAGTCTTGTTGATTCATTTTTGCCTGGACATGACGACAATAGTCATCATGGGATTGATATGATATCTAGAAAGTAAAATATAAGTTAGAATGTCAAACTCATCCTTTGAAATTTTCAATGAATAAAAATTATAAATTTTTTTAAAAAAAATATCATTAACTATGACCAAACAAAATCATAATAAAATATAACTTTTTCTTTGGTATTTAAAATATTAAAAATTATAAAATTGACTTAACAAGCTCATTCTGTTTTCGTTGGAGTATAGGGAAGTTTGAATAAATCGATGCCAGTTCTGTTGTTGATTCGATCATTTGATCAATGTTCAAAATTAAGAGGTAGCTGTCTTCATAAGTGGTATCAGTCATCAGAAATAGGCTGGAGTTGTATTATGTAATAATAAGTACAAATTACGCTACAACATCCCGATGGAGGACTCATGGATATGGTTTTTGTGACCAGGAAGTTGCGGATAATATATCTGACCTAACCTAAAATCAATGCACTGAAAGACCCTACTTACAACGAATGTTCCTCCTATGATGTGGCGTACAGAGAAAAGTGCTTTCTCTAGGTCAACTTCTTCCTTTAATCAAGATTCAAAATTACTAGAAGGCTGGTAATGATTTTATCGGCTTTAGTTGGCAAGAATAGGCAACCGGAAATGTATTGCAATTACCTAATCTAATATTTTTTCTAAAAAAAGTCAGTTTTGTACTTGCTCATCTTTTTAATATCATTTTTAGTTCCGACATCTAAAAGTTTTAAATCCATGTGTACACGGTTGTCTCTCGTGAAAGACCATTTTGTGGATTTTCTTTCTTTTTTCTTTTTCTCTTAAGAAAAAGTAATTCATATGATTAAAAATGATGAAAAAGTAATTCAATAAGTTTGCCTATTCTTGCTAACTAAAGCCGATAAAATCAGTACCAGCCTTCTAGTAATTTTGTAGTGCGACACACTAATATTTAGTAAGCTTTTTGGACGTAGCATGAAGATCTCTGATTCAGATACAGTCGTTGACATGTTGAGCCAGCCAATTGGCTCTATAATCGATCGATTGAGTCGAGAAATATATTTTTTCTTGCATGGTGCTTGCTGATTGCTGTGTTATCCCACTATTGACTCCAACTATTAAAGGTGCAATTAATTGGCATTCATTCTACTTAGAAAGTGGAGGGTAAAACTTTTCTTTACATATAATGAGAGGTGTACAACTTATCATACACTGTAAATCACTTTATACTGAGGGATGGTTGAGAATTCTCTTGTTGAAATAGAACAACAAAACATTCCACGTGCATTTAATTTTGCCACATAAATTTTTAAAATTTAGGTAGCTTAAGATTTCTAAGACGTAAGATTTTGACATCTACTGAAGATCCATCGTGTTCACTAAAGGTGACTGCGGCACATAAATTAGATCGTGGGCAATGTCTTCCATGTTAAATTAAAACTCTGGTGGTAGCATTCGGGGTTATTCTGCTTAGTGCATGCTAAAACTGATCTCCATTACTTGCCTACTTTCATATCCAAAATATTTTTCCTGCTGAGTGGATCGTTTCATTGTGGATTGATCATATTTATTTCATTGAGGATGGATCATATTTTTAAGTGAGGAAGCCAGAGTATAGCTCACGAACAACTACTCTCATAAAGATAGATCCAGAAAGCATAAATATTATATTTATCTCTTGCTGATCAATAGTAATTAAATGCGGTAATGGGTATCTACGATAACATGTTTCAGTGAAAAACCAGTAAAAAATTTTATTGTCATGTTTAATCTCAATATACATTGATAAACTTGTTAATAGGATCTTGTTTGGTATAAAATCATACGCTGACACTGAACATCCAAAAACTTTATTTTGACATACACTTTCATATAGGTTTAAAATCTACAAGTTGTCAACTTTATTTTTTAAGTACTTTGATATATATATATATATATATATATATATATATATATATATATATATATATATACAACATAATCAGAAATATCATAAACATAATGCAAAATAAATACAAAAATTATAGGTATGGCAATACATTCAGCACAAAAGCCACTTAAATAGAATTATTACAAAATAAATAATCTAAGTTTGTTGAATATTTGAAATAAATTAGAATACAATAAAGCAAATCAGTTAAATGTAGCAAGCAGATAGAACATACAACCAGTAGACAAAGTGAAATTTGTGATATGAAAATTATTTCTTTTAAATTTCATATTATAAATTTCATTTTGTCATTTAAATGGTTTGCTCTATTTACTTAACTTATCTGTTTCAAATATTAAGAGTTTAAAAGATGTGAATCATTAAATTTTTCCTTAACGAAGGTCTATCTTATGTGGGTAAAAAAATTCTTAATACAATTGTAAAAATTGTCTAAAAAGATAAAATAATTCAATTTACACACTATATTTGATGTTTTATCTTAAATGTGATATGCGGTAATTTTTGTGATTAGGTCACTAAATCTCTTTAATAAAGTTAAGAAATATTGTGTTTTATCAAGAATTAACTAAGTTCTCTTTTCATCCCGATGTTGTAACACTGAAACGTTGATATTTTCAGTGTCATTCAAAACCGTGTCAGAGAAAAATATTAATAAACTGTATTTTATATTTACGTATTTCACACATCTGAGCATACGATTCCTTTGAAGTTTCGACATATTTAATTATAAGGAATATAATATTTCCTAACATATTTAAACTAAACTTAGCTTTCTTTTATTTCCAATGTCAAAATGAAGACATACAAATATAAGCACATAAAATGCAGCAACAATGTAAACCATGGAAAAAACGTTACTTATCTATATACAGTTTCCCAAACCAGTATCTTGCAGTTTTCCATGAATTGCCATGCTTCGTTTAAAATGGTCTATATCCATAATACCATTTTTGCAATGCAGGGAAGTTTGATTCTGAAGAAAACAAACCTGAAATAGATGCACTATTATATCCAGTGCTCAATGTTGCTACTGCTGTAGAAAGACCGTGGTGGTTCTGTTGGTTAGGATGTCGTCCTCATTATCGGAAGATAGTGAATTCGAATACCGACTTACGAAACTCCAATACGTTCTCTAAATGTGACTGGCGCACATAAAACAGGTCGTGATCGCAATGTACTTTAAATGGCATGATACATTTAAGGGTGGCAAGCCAACTGTTCCGGACTCTTCTTTTTGGTTCCTGCCTCTGAATTACGAAGACTCTCAACAGGCTGCTTCCATCCAACTTGTGGAAACCAATTCAAAGATAGATATAAGGAAATAAACTGCTGCAACAAGAGCTATTACTGTAGAACACGAAATCCCAATCTGATTTATTCAACAAAGTATTTTCAACCAAGTCATCGAAGAATTCTTACTCACCCGATCCTGATTGGAATTAAAAGCCAATACGTTTTGCATTAGAAAAAGAAATATTGCCTTCAATCATCTATTGGAAAATATTTTGCTTTATAGTCTATTTAAGTCGACCGTCTCATTACCATCCAACCCACAAAGCTATTTCTTTTACAGGTGAGTAGTGTGGATCTATTTTCTTTCGAGTTATTGTGGATAAATTCGCTATTATGATGCTAATAAGTGTCAAACCTATCGCCAAACAATTTTACCTATTAATATACCAATTTCACTCAAGTTCTTTTTTTCCCTCTTCAACGGCTCTTCAAATCATCAAAATTTCATGAACTGGACAAACTTTTTAAGCGTATATATAGATTCATAATATTCGAATTTGTTATACAAAATTGTCACATGTTAAGCATTTTAATAAATTTCTGCAATGCATCCAAATTAAGAAGTCAGTAAATACATGGTATCATTCTAAACTTATGAAGCATACCTGCTACTTTTAGCTCACTTATCTTCCTGTAAACAATATCAAACCAAATGTACCCAAATATACATAATCATATTGCAAATTTATTAGAATCGCTTGAAAATTTTGAGACATGTACACAAGATGTATCGTCATCTGAACAAATACCATCCTCTTCATCCCTCCACACCAAAAGACATATCGCGATTGACTAATATAGACACAGGACTTCTGGACATGTTTACGTCAAATGGATTGTATCTTAATCTTACCCTAAAAGAACTCCAATTTTAGTTCTTGAATACATTGACCCCAAAATATTGAAAAGTATTTGGGAACGTATTCAACAAAGAAACTTTATTATAATTTGATAAAACCGTGGAATAGCAATTTTTACTCGTACAAAATGAGAAAACTTTTATGAAGTTGCGAAATGGATAATTTAACAACTGAAATCTATTGTGAAATTTCATTGTAGTTTATCGTTTTATGTTTTCTGGGAGGACTTCTTACTGATAGTGAACCCACTTTTCAATGTTGGAAGCATGTCTTCCTGATAAGAAGGGTTTAGTGACCCTCCAGTGGTGGGGAGAAGAAGACACCAGTCTCAGATAATTGCCTTGGTCTGAAATTACAAGAATTGGCTGTATTTTGAGGTTTCGGTCGTCAGACATGGCAACTGGAAACGTATAACAGTTGAAACAATTTTCTAATAACTCTGCCATTGCTTAATCGTATTTATCAAATCGTCTTAATAATAACAAAATCAAAGTCTAAATAAGCTTACCTTAGCAGGTTTTTATAAATTTCTTTATTAAAACAGAAAAGGACAAGATATGGAAAAATAAATCATCTATATTGCTCGGCGCCGCATCTTATTATCATCATGCAAACACATATATTCGTTATTCGTATAGACTTATAATGGCAACAACAGTAACCTAATTTAACATTTTCCTATTTCGGAGATAATATGAAATCATCGAAAGTGTATGAACATTATATTTATTTAAACTCAGTGAAGTAAATATATGATATACTTCATTTTTCATACTAATTTATATTTTTACATAATAATGCATTAAAAATTTTTAATATTATTTTATTGATTTGAGCTTTTTTTTTAATAAAATAGATTTTTATTAATTTTTCATAAGAAAACTTATGTAGTATGTTCATGCTTGTTTTATTCAATGATGCTTCGAATATAGATTATATACTTATTATTCCTTTTCTATATTTCTCCATAAGCGACACTAATAATTCGGATAATATATTTTTCAATCGAGCGGGTAATATTTTTTGTGGTCAATCGATTGTCATAGCAATGAATGGTCCAATGACACATTATTTCGATACAACAACTTGAGCCCGTTTTTATAATTAAAGAAGCAACTAGATTCTTGACCAGGTAAAAACTTTTCTCTGTCAAGGGGGTTGTTATTTTAATGAGTAACTATGCCCTACTTATTAAAATAACAGCTCTTTTGTCAATGATGCATTTATACTATCATTAACATTTGATTGCAAATACTCTACTGGCCATTAAAATTGCTACACCAAGAAGGCGGCATGCTACAGACGTGAAATTTATACGAAAGGAAGAAGGTGCTGTGATATGCAAATGATCAGCTTTTCAGCGCATTCAGATAAAGGAGGCGCCAGTAGCGACACCTACATTGTGTTTAAATGAGGAAATTGTTCAGCCGTTGTTTAACTATGAACATCCCAGCTTCCTTAATTTCACACTTTTAAGTATGGAGAAGTATATATTCATCACATTTTATTTTAGCAAAACCAATTTGATCACAAAATATTCACTTCTTTAGATGCTATAAAATATCTTATTTTATTCTAGGAAAGAGTTCTCTAGATTTTAAGAACAAATAGTTATAGAAAGGCAAGCATGTGTTAATCAGTGACAATCACTGTTTTAATTAAACAAGTTTAGTGACATCTGTTCCCATTTTTTGCAAATAATCTGCGGTTTTATTTTTTGAAAAACTTTAGCCGGTGACTTAATATTTGTTTGCTCGGCTTTACTGGATTATATTCTTGAAGTATTGTATTCTGTTGGGGTATATATATTAGTTTGGGGAAAAAGAAATCCATTATTTTTACGTGAACTTTATGTAACTTCTTTTGGATTCGCTTTGTAAAAAGGTTTAAAACAGCTTTCATGTAGATTTTTAGGTCTTGCACGTTACGACTGCTGACATGCGGTTAACTTCCACATGGCCGTAATGGATCGTGCAACCATGTCACGACCGTGAGTCAAGAAACGGGGTCGTTTGGAAGACAACAAGTGTCTGCACGAACAGTTCGATGATGTTTGAAGCAGCATGGAGACCATGGCTGCGGCTTCCCTTGACGCTTCGTCATAGACAAGAGCGCATTCAATGGTGTGATCAACGACAAACCTGGGCGCACGAATGGCGAGACGTCATCTTTTCAGATGAATCCAGGTTTTGTGTACATCATCATGATGGTCGCATTCGTGTTTGGCGGCATCGTGGTGAACGCACACTGGAAGCGTGGATTCGTCATCGTCATACTGGCCCATCACCTGGCGTGATGGTATGGGGGGCCATTGGATACACGTCTCGGTCACTTCTTGTTCTCATTAATGGTACTTTGAACAGTGCACGTTACATTTCTGGTGTGTTACGACCCGTGGCTCTACCCTTTATTCGAGCCCTGCGAAACCCTACGTTTCAGCAGGATAATGCCCAACCGCATGTTGGCGGTATTGTACGGACCTTCCATGATACGGAACATGTTCGGCTGTTGCCCTGGCCAGCACGTTCTCTAGATCTTTCACCAATAGAAAACGTCTGGTCAATGGTTGCGGAGCGACTGGCTCGTCACCAAACGCCAGTCACTACGGTTGATGAACTATGGCATCGTGTTGAAGCTGCATGGGCATCTGTACCTGTACATGCAATCCAATCTCTGTTTGACTCAATGCCCAGGCTCATAACTGCTGTTATTACTGCCAGAGGTGGTTGTTCTGGGTACTGATTTCTCAGGATCTATCCAGCCAAATTTTTTGAAAATTTAATCACTTGTTATTTGTAGTATAATATATTTGTCCAATAAATATTATTTTGTTATCTGCATTTCTTCCTGGTGTAGCAATTTTAATGGCCAGTAGTGTAGAATACGCCTTATGTCTTTTATATTAAAACTCTCATATTAAAAATAAACGAATAAATATAAAAATAGAATAGAATAAATAATAAAAGTATAATAAAAATTGTAAAAGAGTATAAAATATAACAAAAAGAGAATAAATGAAAAAAATTTCAATGAGATTCATTCTAAATTGAATTCAGTTTTTTAAATCGATTTGAAGTTTCAGTTAAAGAATTCAATACAAGTATTTTATTTTTATTTTATGATATAAATTAAATGAATAAGTAAAACATATGGTTTCGCGCGAGAATTATTCTAATAATATACTAATTTACATTATTTTTTTTATTTAAATGTAATATTAAATAAAAGCTTTTTTTAGCTATGTCTTGAAGAATAGTTTTAAAATTGTTCCCCGAAATTTTATTTAGCTCAATGCAACAAATTTGTTATTTTCATTCGAAAGAGTCTTTACAGATATCAAATACTCAGTGAATTGAATAAGTCTAACTATTCATATGGCTATAATCGTGTGAAAATTCCATTTGAATAAATGTTGTCATGGAAACTAATAGACATAAATAAGTTTATTTTTGGAATTACTTAAAAACTAAATGTATTATATGTGAAGTATTTTTATTGATTATATAAATCAAATACATATTTATATCATAAAATATTAAATATACTAGTTTATAAAATTTTATATTTTAATTACATAAAATTTTATTTCGTTATCATTTATTATTTCATTGTTATTTGTACAATAATAATAGTATAAAGAAACTGTAACATTATCAACGTAAAATTACCGTAGATAAAATCAAAAGTATTAATTGATGGATAAACTTTAAAATAAGCTAATTTCTTTTCTTTGAGTGATCACCTACACCGACTTGTAATCAATTATTTTCGTCACTTGACATAGTAGTTGCATCATAGGATGTTTTGTCTAGGTTTGCGTATGAATAACCCGTTACTTATCCGAAATTTATTAAAACGTTCCTGCTCTGCTTAGTTTGCCAATCCCAGCCGTCGATTCCCAACCCCGTCTCTAAATAAATCCTTCCGTGCTCTTTCGTAAAGTTAAATTACTCGAGCATCGCACGCGTATAATACATACCTGATTAACAGGGTTCTAATCCCATTCCCAGTTTACAGGGTAGAATATTTCGGATACATTATTTCTTTTGGAAATAATTTTATGCAGATTTTCCATCGAATATTATTCGCTTTTTTTTCCCTCCGAAATGATACTTTTACACCAGAACTGTTTGACAAGTATATTTGCCTCGAAATATTTTATTCTGCTTTTTGGTATTTTTGTAATTGTGACTATGTATCACGTAGTGCTAATTGTGCGTGTGTGTTTGGAAGTGAAAAGCAAAACATCCTATTGAAATATATACAATGTCATGGAAAGAACCTGTGTGTATACATTTATAAATAAGAAATTATAATTCCCAATGTACATAATGGGAAATAGGATGCTCAATGAAAGTATGAATCAAATAGGAATGATGTTTTTTGGTAATCTGAATATGATAGTTCCTTATGAGATATGTGGAATAAATGTTATTTTTATAGTTTCTTCCATTCCATTGTTCTTTTTGTAGACGATGATAGACTTGGGTACGCCTAATATTAGTAATTTAACGTCATCTCTTGATGAAAATTTTGCTATTTAAAATTATTCCTTTGTTCAAGAATGCATATATCAAGGCGTTATCTTGTTGAAAAAAAGAAACACATTTTTCATTTGTTAATATTGGTTAGTAAAACTGATTACAGTAATTCATCTATTTCGGTTAAATGCAAAATTTAAGTTTGTTATTTTTAAGATTTAATTTAATTGGCTGACATATATTTACAAATTCATTTATTATCTTTATCAACATTAAATAAATTATTTAACTTTATTATTTTTTTTAGATTTATCATTTCATATTAGTTACGGAATAATAATTTTCAGCTACATCATCAAATGGTTTAGGCTATTTTCAAACATCACGTTTCAATGCTAGAACTTAATAATGCTTACAATATCTGCTGTGTTTTATTAAGAGACATTCTAACTGCTTATCACTTCCATGCATTGTTCAAAAATTATTCTGCGTTTTATTTTCAGCACCCGTTACAATGTGTAGCTTCTGCAAAATATCATGTTCTATAGAGCAGCATTCCTTTGATCTTAGCAAACTGATGTACAGATTGCTACTTACTATTATTCTCAGATCCTACTTACGCACATTTCTCCCAAATCTTTGGTAGAGCAAGTCTATGAATTGCGATACTGCACAATGTCAATTCGATGTAAATAGTTTTATGAAATTTGAACTCTGAAATTATTCTCTCAATCAATTTTCAGAAATATTTTTATAAACGCGTGCTTTTAGAGAAAATACTTCTCTTCTCGTGATGATATGAAATGACCATTCATTCATTGGTAATTTTTTTCTTTTTAATCTTACATACTTATGTTTAGGTTATTTGGTTGAATCTTTTAGTTCCACATACTTTGAAAACTTCTCAGAATCTGGAGTGATGGGGACGGAAATAATTAGGGCATTAAATGCCCTAATTATTTCCGTCTTAATGAATTATTTAAAAATTTAATTAACTTTTATTAACTTCCAATTAAAGTGTAAACTTTTAATTTTATTAACTTGCAATTAAAGTGTTTATTTCAAGATTTAAAAGCTGTCTTATGACTTCTGACCTACACAATGTATCCTCAAACCGTAATAACAAATAAAACAAGTAAATAACGTAATAATAGATAATAACAGGTACATGTATTTTTAAATCGTAATAACAGGTATGAGGTAAAAGATTTTCAAGATTTATATGATAATAGAGAGTAGAAAAAGTTGCTGATTCGTTAAAACTTCTTGTTACTCTGATATTTATTGAATAAACATTTTTAAAATGTGATGGGAATTATTTATTTCCTCCTGAAATGAACGTATAGTGATATATTTTATTCATTCCACTTTTGTGTGCAAAATTGAACTAAAATCTGTTTTATCATACAAAAAAATTAATTTCGGCAAAAGCTTTCGTGATAAGCAATTAATAAGAGAAATTGAACCATGTTAGAAATGAAATTAAGGTACATTAATTTCTTGTAATAATATATTCTAATTTAAACTTGTCCTCTGGCCTGTTAGTCTATCTTAACATACTGATAAAGAATTTTGCATAAATCTTGGATAATAATAATAATAATTAAAAAAAAACCAAAGAAAAAAAAAAAAAAAAAAACAGTAAACGTAGGTATTGAAAATCTGATCTTTTCGGCTTTTAGTTTTATAGAAAATAAAGTGGCAATGTCAAAGATAACTTTTTATCTTGTATAAGAACAATGTAAGCACATTGCCTCTTTCTCACAGCATTTCAATCAAATTCTAAATCTGAGGGTAGAAACATTCTAATTTTGACAGAAGTCACTTTTTTATTAAAAATAAAAAAATATATATATACTGGAAACCATAATTTTGAAATTTTCAATTTGAAAACTTTAATGAGTATGTACTATTTCATCAGTTGGTTCCTAGTTTCATATGGCTCTGTTGATAACAACTGCAAGATGTCTTAACGATGTTTCTATCCATAGCACTTGTGGTTTTCGAGAAGAATTTTGATAGTGAATCGCGCGTGTCCACACATGTTAGAATGGAAAGCAAGGAACTTCAAATTGAAAACACGATACATATAAACACAGCAGATATCTGTGCAGAAAGCAAAAACAACCATTAAAAAAATTAGTTAAGTATATTCTGTGCGTTACAGTGATTAACTATTTGCTTCCCAGATTGGATATCTTTGAATCACTTAAATTATAATTTTTTGAATCGTGAGATTTTGGCAAAGGAATAAAAAAAAGCAACGTTTGCATGTCTGAAAAGTAATGTTTGTGATTAATGACTTAGCTAAAAAAGCTTATGTACTAAAAAGTTGCAAATATCTTAAAATGAGGTATGTGGTTCTGTGTTGAATGGTTCTCTGGTGGTGTGGTATGGAAGTTTGAAGAAAATAAATGATAAAGACTCAGGTATCGACTCCGTTATTTGATAGTGCCTTGAAGTCATTAGTCGCCATGTATATACAGTGATTTTAGACAGCAGAAATTGATATCAGAAGACGATCAAAAATACCAAGCATCATTGCCAAAAGCCATGGTGCAACCGTAGTTTGATGCAAGCGCATATCTGCATATAATGATGACAATCATAGGAAAATCGAAATGAAAGCGAAGTGTAATAAAAATTAACTTCGTTTGAAAGTACTCAGAAATAATGTCTTTTTGTGTGAGGATATCTTTTCCTATTGTTATTTGCACTGCTGAGAGATTGATGTAAAACATTCTCAGCAGTTCTGTACTTTAAACATTATACATACATATTTTTTAGCAATAATGTTCTTTTCCCTACTGTTATATTTTTCACAAAAAGAACAATCTTAAAAACATGCTATATGAAGTATAAGATATAATATTGTTTTCTACAAGATGTTTTGATAAGTGAATATCGTAAAAAATGTTTTCAAAATAAATATAATAAATTTCAACACAATTTTTAAAATGCTATTACATTTATTAATAAAAAATGTGTTTTAGTTAAATAATTGTTAAGTATATACTTTGAGTAACCCATCGTGTTTTAATAGTTGGACAGAGAGTTTTTATTCTGAAAAGAGTAAATAAATAATAACAAAAATAGCGAAAAAATAATTTCTTCAACAAATCAATATCAAATATTACGTATAATATTTTTAAGCCATTCTATTGGAAAAGAAATAAAATTTGAAAGAAAAACTAAAACAACGAGAAACGTCGTTGTTTTATAAATGAAACAAAAAATAGAAATTTAACAAGATGACAGATCAAATAAACTTCTCTCGTAAAATCACGACAGAAAAGCGAATTCGAATGTTGACAACGTTGTTAAAAGATTCTGAAACTGAAGTTGGTGAATTCGCCGTTATACCCTTCAAAAATCACACTTATGGAGGAGGGGGGAAATTTGAAAAATAGTGGTTGTCGTTTTTCTGTCATTTAAAAAAAAGTCGAAACAAGCATGCTTTTTTGTTATTGCCAAGTTTCTAATTTCGATAAAATTTATACAGTTTTGATAATTTCATTAATGTCATTTTTACAAATTCTGAGATATTATTCGCGATTTAAACTTAAGTTTATTAGTAAAAGTGTTTTAGTAAAATAAATTTTGTTAATTTAAAAATCTATTTTAAGTGAAAATTGATATTTAAAAATCAAAAACTTAAAATATGAAGCTTCGTTAAAAAGTCAAATTAAATTTTAAACATATGAGGCTTAAATAACATTTTATTTTCAAAAAGAATTGGCAAATTTAATCATCGTCAAAATTTTCCAACATAATTGTAATTGTTTAAGAGTGAAGTCCTTCACACACGAGAGAAGCGTTTAGATTTACGATAATTGGAAGTGTAGTATAGATTTATGCCCTTCTTTAAAGATTCAAACTATAATTATTTATCAGAAGGAAAAGGAACTTGCCTGGAATGACGCCACTTATATGGAGAAATTTTGATGTATACACAAGGATTTTAATCAAGAGAATTTGTTTGCATGTGAAAATTTTCACATGTTAAGGAATTAATGTTAAGTCAATAATAATAATGTCACATGTTAAGGAAATAACGCGAAAATTCACAAAATAAAACTTGCTATTTCAAATTAAAAAGTTTTATTATGGTTTGGGATTGAGAATAGCATGAAAATATCCACAAGTTTATGCATGGATTAAAGTTCGAATCATTGTAAAATGGGCTACTTTATATAACATTTTTACCGGATGTATTATATTCTTTGATAGATATATTTTTTATGTATTAATTAATTATCATGAAGTATTTGTTTAATACTGCACAATTATTAATTCTAAGATATAGTTTATTTATTTTGAAAATATATGAAAAGCAATGGATATAGTAATTTTCATATTTCCTTTTCTTGATTATATCTGTTTTTCTTGATAATTTTTTAAGTATTTTTTTTTAATATCATGGTCACTAAGAATATCGATTACTTTGCATAAAATTAACACTTCCCCATCTAGGTAATTATTTAACTGCATCATTTATGAGTATAGTTTGAGAGTAAACATTTTTTAGAATTGTGTACTGTTTTTTAAAAGAAAAAGAAGCGTATATTCAGGTTTTAAATTATGACATTTCAAGAAATAATCCTCACATATACTATTAATAATGATTCTTATCGATAAAAATAACTATCAATAGGATATAAAAGATGTAAACTAAGACAAAATTATTTATCAAATATACTTGATAACTGTATTCTCTGATATTTATATTTATCGGAGTTTAATATATATGGAAAAAAATGCTATATTATGCAATTTATATTTCATACCCTAAAAATATGACTTTAAGATGTGTAGAAACAAAAATTTTAAATATTTATTTAATAAACATAAATTTTTCTTCAATAAATGATTTCTATATTTAGTTTATTTTAATTGAAATTTGTTTAAAGTTCATTATTTCTTATAAATTAGTAACTTTGTAATGGATTAAAATCATCTTTCTATGATGTTATTTTGAAATTGTTAGAAAACAAAAATCGAGGATTCTCGGCGAAATTCAATCCGTAATCAATTCCTGATACTAATTCTTCGTTACATCTAATTTGTACATTTTCGTTGCATCTATTTTGTATTAGTACTATTTGTAAAGTGACTACTGTGAAAAGTTTGAAATGATTTTAAACACTCGAGAACAGAAATTTATCGGCTTTGAGTCCAATGTGTTGATTAAAATTAAAAATAAGTAGCATTCTTTATTAAGAATTTCAATGAACTTTATATTTGTAGGTCCACAGAAACAAGATAATTCCGAGAATTTTATGTTATTATCTTAGATATCTTCTCCCCTTAAAAATGCAGTGGTTAATAGTGTCTACTTAATAGACTTAGACCAATTGATGTTGTTTTAAAGCAATGTTAACAGACAAGCAATATTTTATCAAGCAATAGAGAAAACTCTCAATTAGAATATAACAGTCGACGTACGATATTAAGGATAATGCAACTAAATTTAGACTTGCTCCACCATCATGCTTTCCTGACCTCGCCCTGAGTTGGGTTATACTAGAAGCAGCCGGGAGGGAAATTCGTAATTTAAAAGCAGAAGACTCCCCAATTATTGGCTTATCATGAAGGACTTTGCAACCACTATATATTTACCATGCCCCAGAACACGATGGACCATTGTTTGGATCGGGATTGAAACTCACTACCTTCCAATAACAAGAACGAATGCCCTGACAAGCCAAGCCACCCCGGTCATTCTTATTAATATATGTCTACAGAAGACTGAATCACATGCCTTAACTATTGTTTGTTTCTTAGCTGGAGGTTCTAAATACTGACACAGTTCCATTTACGTTTAAATTACAAACCTATTACTTTTTAAGGATTAGCATTAATCTTAAAGGAATAAAATTAAAAGTAATCAAAGTGAATCCAACCTAATTGGAATCGAATATTTTCCATTCAATTTTATAGCACAAAAGATTTAAGATCGTAAATATGTTTGGCACGTAAGCTTTTAAATCTCTTATGCTATTACTTATAGAGCTTTGGACGCTTCAATTTTCTTAAGAGTGTGAGTCATAATTTTTATAATAAGTAAGAGCTTATGAAAATGCATGTGTGTAGCATAGACCGCATGAAGCCTGGACTAAAGTTATCAACTGTTATATAATTTATAGAATATTCTCATACATGGTTTGGATTAAATCTTCAGATTAAATGGAATTTGAATGAATGTAGAATTTTCCTGATTGATACTGCAATTTTATATCAAACCTAAATCATTCGTCAGTCAAGAACAATTTGCATCGCTCTAGTAAATGTGTTAGCCACTTAAGTTTCAAGACATGGATTCCCTCCATCATACATGGTACACTTTTAGATATTCAATTCACTCACGAAGTCTTACATTAGTTTACTTCAGTAACAGTGGATTCCGTATATGCGTTGAATATTTATTTGGAGGACTTTTGATAATTTGAGCCTAGTTGGAAAAGATCGATGCCTGATTCCAATTTTGACTATTTTGGGATGTACCCTTTAGAAGGTCTGCAGGATCGATTTCCCTTTTGATGATTTTCCTGTTAACGATTAATGATTAACGATTCATTAATAATTACAAGATAATTAGTTATATTTAACGATTTTGGGCGGCATCAAGTAAGGAGCCATAAATGTACCACAATCAAATATATTTTATAGCCTGATTCAATGTTACGCCATATCGTTACATTTCACAGCTCAAAAAGCTAACATTTGCTTTATTCTGTTACATTCTATTGTTTTTGTAGACTGTAATCCTATGTATTTTAGTTTTTATTTTTGTGTGCATATGTATCTATACATATTTGTACCACAGAATTGAGTTCCAAAGATTATTGATTGAACTTAAAAATTAGTCTTAGAGTTATATTATTTCGTCTCATATCTCTTATATCTTTTTCAGCAAATGGGATTTGATCTCTCCAAGCGGCGGTACAAAAGAAATATCCTGTCCACAGACTGCATTTGCCCTCCAGGTAATGTGACTCCAATTTTTCTCCACACCGCTCTTAGATTTGAATTTTATTTTCGAAACAAGTCCTGTTAATAATGCTTTCTTTATGATGAATATTTAAATCCCGTGATTGTTAAGAGGCTCATTTTATCTCAAATATTTAAATGAAATAGTTACGTGAAAGCAAATCGTATTTGCTTTTTAGTTACTGAGTACTTGAGTAAAGAAATAATGTTACGAATGACTCAGATAAGACTTGGGCACGTAGCCAAAACTAGAAACAGCAATAAATGGTCTCTATCGTTGCTATATTCAAATTAGGATGCTTATTTATTCTACCGACGTAGAGAATTAACCGATAATTTATTTTTAATTTTTCTGACTTCTTTCTAAATTTTATTTGGAATAAGTTTTTACAATATTATATACATTTCTTGTTATCTTTGAAAAAACAAAAGTGAAGGAAATTCTTTTCTAACTTTTAATTAGAATTGCATTGAAGTGTAAAATAGTACTTTATAGAAAAGTAATATTTTAATAATGATTCCTTTAGCCCCCACATTGTTCTTTCTAACTAACTATTCTACCTTGTATATGAAAATAGAAGTTCGTAACATAATAGATCAAGAAAATCACTCTCCAACATCTTATGTTTTTTATTTCGGAAATAAAATAGTACTTAATTTCTTGCAAATTATTTGTTATGATATTAACATTCTAAAAATATTATTGCATTATAATAATTATATTCATTTTAAACATTACTTATAATTTTGGTATTACATAGTGCAAGAAAAGTTGAATATTTTGAGAATGTATGAGAGATTTATTTACTGTAATTAGAAAAAATGAATCTTCGCGATCCCAGATTAAATAGAATGACGCCATTCAGAGGCGGATTTTGTATTCAATTTGTACGCCACTTCATTTCATTGAAAGCTAAGCCCTAAGCGCTTAACCCCATTGCGGTCAAGTGGAATTTCCGATGCTGTTGAGCTTTCCTCTTTGGCAATACGTTTATTTACAAAACGATGGTCTGTTATTTGAAAGATGAATTCTGTACTTTCTCTTCGTTACGAATCGAATTATAATGAAAGACAATAAATTCGAGTATTATATTCTCCGTTGTAGTGTATAAATATATTTATTGTAAGTAATGGCAACTTTCCATTTTGGTTCAGTTAATTAAAAAAGTACTAATTTTAAGGATATAAAAACGCGGATATTTTATATTTCATAAAATTTAGAAATTAAAAATTGAAGAAAAAAATTTAAATAACTCCTTTTACATTAAAAAGTTAAAATATATAAATATTTACACATATTATTTTAATATTGTTTCTGTGTTATATACTGTTTTCATAAGTATGAAAAAAAAAATTAAAAGTGTTTGAAAGTGCCAGATTATAAAAATATCATGATTGCTTAGATTCAATGCAGGATTTGAGAATGTAATGGTTTTTTAAAGATTAAATTGGGGAATTTGTTGCTCCAAATGAACATATTTTGCGTTTTCATATGAACAAATAAATCCTGTCAACTCAAACTAGGATTTATTGGGAAAAATGCTTCATTTAAAATATTAGCATTTTCTGAGTTAGACTTAGGAATTGTTAAAATTAAAAATGTTTCGATTATTAGTTTCTCCAAAATCAATTTCAAAAAAGCAATTCTCTCAGTCCATATTTTAATTATAAGATTTGGTGAAAGAAAATGCAAATTCTATCCCATGACGTGGAGCTAACGATAAAAACTGATTTATCAAAAAAATAGTGAAGAAGTAATGTATTTTTATGGATTTTATTTATTATAATTAACAAAAAAAAAAATCTCACAAGGAATTTTGATATTTAACGAATTTTGTCTTTGATTTAATACGAGAACTTTTATGAGCTATTTCTAGTTTCGATATTTTTAAATTGTTGAAAATAATAGTTTTTTTCTAAGTTTTCGATAAAAAAATATTTTTATATAAAATTACTTCCTACGAGAATACGGAAATAAATTTCTCTCTTCCCCAGTTACACGTATTTTTCGTAGGAAGTAACCAAACAGCGCCCGATTTGTTTTCGGCGTTCTTTTTAAAATTGTCTACTCCAGCGCTTTTTGTTTTAAGCATCTTTAGCGGTGCGGCGAACCGTGGTAAGCCGGTGCCCTTTGCTTTCCCACGTGGCTCGTGATGGACCATATCCGTTTGCTCCTCTTTCATCCTCCCTTCCAATCGCTTACTCCTACTCCAGATCTCTTGTAGGAATACAGACACGCCTTACGTTTTCTTTCAGTTCAATAACTCATGAAGTGCCGTGCTGTTCATTGAAAAACAATGCTCGATTTTGGTTTGATGACAATGAAACAAATGCTTGCTTGGTTTCAAAATGAAACACCATTCGATTCTGCAATATATTTAGTATATACATATGTCTACAGACTGTTCTTGATTGCTCTATATATCGATTTATAGATATTTAAAATAACGATTTATATAAACATAAATATCATGTAAAAATCATTTATATTTTTTTTATAAAAATATTAACATAAAAATCAAAAAATTAACAACGTTTACCTTAAATAATAATGTTTTAAAAAACAAATTTGAATATGGCATAATGTATTAGTTTTTGAAGTAATTTCAAAATATTGAATTTCGATAAATTATAAAATTTTAGTGCCTTTAATATATATACTTTGTTATTTATTGAATTATTATCTGGATTTGAATTGAGAATGCTATATGTAATGGAATGAAACTTTATCTGGATCTTGATCAATATAAGCTAATTTATTTCTGAAATTTGATTATAGCACTTCTAAATTAATTTAAACTGTGTTTAACTCTGGATCAACTGCATTGTAGTTTTCTTTATGGTGCACTGCGACTATTCTGGAACTCTTCTCGCTTCAAAAATGGAAATATACAGTTCTCCCCCCTTATAAAGTTATTATTTATGCGTATCCGCTGGAGATAGAGAAAAATAGTTAGGACATCAAATCCTGCTTCTTTTAAATTGGTAAAGTGTTAACTTTATTAAATGATATATATTACTTTTTTTTTTTTTTTTTTTTAAATATTATTTTTTGCCATTGCAGAGGAAACGTGTTTACTGTTTTTCAAATACTCCGCAGATATGAACTGCATTAGAGCTAGAATAAAAAGATTCTCGACTTTAATAGTTTCCAATCTAAAGGGAATTTTCTAGTCGTTACCTTAATACACCTCAAACTTAAAATTTTTCACTCTTCATTCGATTTTTTAGCTGGGCTGAAAACAATCGAATGAGTGAATAACGGGTGAAACTTTGTTTCGTGATGCAAAACAGCAATTTGAATAAATTATAGTAAATATAATAAAATATTGCTATTATTTAAATCGCAATTTTTCCAGAAACGCAAACACGTTTCCATACGTATTTATTGGAAATTACGTGGTTTATAAATGCTATTATAAAATTTTTTAAATTAATTTGAATTTACATTTCTAAAATATAAAATATTTTTATATTTTAGAAATGTAAAATATAAAAATATTTTAGATTTTAGAATATATGAAAATTTATATTTTTAAACTTATAGAATTCTAAAATATAAATTTTCATTTCAAGTAATTCAAAAATGTTTGTATAAAATACTTATTATGTTAAAAGACTTTTTAAAAGAATTTAAATAATGCATTATAGAATAATGTGCATTTACTTCAAAATATAACTAGATAAGAGTAGGGTTAAAACTTATTTCTATCTAGATAATATAATGTGAATTACTGATATATATATAAAGATATGATAATTTTTATTATATATGTATTTAGTTAGGGAAAAGTGTTTTAATTACTGTTGTCAAATGATGAAATTTTCTTGACAGACATTGATGATAATGATGATAAAGAGTCTATATTGATTATCTAGTCGTTGCAAGAGTAAAAAACACTCAGCTTGATAAAAAGTTTTGCAAATGCAAAACTTTTGAAAAGAAAGTGACATTTATAGAAATTAAAATTTTTGACCATTACTTTAAAAATTTCACAGGTAATTGAAAATATCCCCAAAATTATTGCCAACATCAAGTTTATAACGATGATGTTTTAATGCATCCTTGCTTTTCAATTGGTATAACATGGATTCCATCCTTTATGATGTAAAAATTGAAAATTCATGTAAGTGAAATATAAAATTGCATCATAACAATGCCAGTAATCTTTAAGAGACTTAAATATGTTCGAAAATTGAGAGCTGTATATAACAGTGAAGTATTATAATAAATACTACTAAGCACACACTCCAAATATACTGATTTAGTAAATACGTGTTACATGTACATATTTATATGAATAAACTTTATTTTTTGTAATGGAAATATAGGTTGAAAAATCCTTTGCTGATAAAAAGTTCTTTAAGTGAAACATTGTTTTACTGTCCAATCATAGACTTTTGTCGTATAACGGTGTTTCAGTGTTATCTAAGAATTCTAGTGAAATATTTAGCGTCATCCGTGGTGATTGCTGGTTTTCAGAAATACTTAGTTTTTCTACAAAATTTAGTCAAAATTCACATGCTTGGTCTCAGCAAGCATGTGAATTAATGGCGTAATTTTAGAAGAAATATCAAATTCACCATATTTGAGTTCACTCATAGACTTATGGAATTTTTTCTGAAAGTAAGAAAAATAGCAAACATAAAAGATTGTCCTATGAGACTTTTAAGACATATCTTTTCTATCTTTAGACAAATATCTGACAAATTTATATAAAATCACATACATATGGATAAAGAAGGCGTACATTCGAAGAAAGCACTAGAAACGTTGTTACAGATGATAGTTATTTAAATTTTGTAGTTCGTAGTTTAATAATTTCAGCTAGTGATTATGATTTTAAATCTTGAGTCGCATCAAACGATGACAGATTAAAGTTGGTCAGATTGCAGGTAGACAGACTGAGGCAAGCTTGTAGCATACATGGATCCGATGAAGCGATTAATAGGAAAGAGATGCCATAATCTCCTCTCTATAATAAGGAAGTTAACGGTAGACGGGATGAACGACTCGTCACTGCGACCATTAACTTTTGAACCGCGCCCCTCCCCTAATGGCCCTATAAAACCGTCTCCTATATCATTATTAGAGGTTTTGTCGTTTGTTTGGGGGTTGAAGAACTACGGGAGGATGCTTTTGTAGGTGAGACAAACGATTGGGGCGGTCTTTTACTTCAATCTTACGATGGTTCTAGAAATGGGATTCATATATCATTGTTAAGTTTCAGAAAACTACCATTGCCCACTGGAATTTGTGACGTGGTTATGGTAGAGAGAACTTCGAAAATATTTATAAGTAAACATAAAATGTAACTCCCAATAAATAAAGAGTTATAAAATTATCATATATTTTAAGAGGAAATTTTATTATACTCCACTTAGTAATTCTATGGATATCATGCGGGTGATGAAATACTATCTTCCAAAAGTGGATGGCTTTAAATTTAAACCCCATCAAAGGAATAAAAGTATAAAATAAAAGCTTCGCATTATGATAACCATTCTGTTTATTCAATATATAATTACTAATTTTGTAAACATATGAAAATGTTTTTAACAAATTTAATAAAGTAGACGCTCATTTTTATGAACTTGTAAGGGCCAGTATAATAATTTTTAAATCCAGTATAAGGTTCGTAAAATAAAATACAATTGCAAGATCTTAAAACTTTTTTTTTTTTTTTACTAAACTGTTATTTTTAATACGATCTTACTTTCATTTTATTCACAGGATTCCATTTCAAAGCTGTATTTTAAATAAATTTTTCCCTTTTTCAATGCAAGAAAACATGTACCAATTCTTTTTCTCAAGAAAAATATCTAACTTTAGTGAGTCATTTATCTGCTTGTTTTGTAGACGGTGGCAGGACTAAATTATTTTATTTTTGTTTGGTATCTCAATGATGTGCTTTTTCACTTTCCTTCTTTATCATGTAATCACCTGATACTGCCCACAAGTACATACAAATTATATCTTAAGTTTTCATTTAAAAATTCCTAAAATGAAATTTCGGGTAATAGTGGATTTCTTTGTGAAAATTCATGGAAGTGTAACTTATCTTCACTCATGCCATCAGGAAATTCTCTTGGTTTTCTTCAGTTACGGAAGTTTCATTAATAAAGCCTGGAAGACAAAATAAACTAGATATCGGTTTTTCTGCCACATTATTCTAAACATAGATTGAATACTAATTTCATAAAGCATGATCAACTTCTTGTAAAAATACATTAAAATACTTTGAGATGAAGCAAATAATTATATTTTGATGAATGAATTGTGTAAGACAGGAGTTAGATTAGGCGGAAGAAATTCCACAAAAACCATTAAAAAAAAAAAAAGAAAGAAGGATTTTAACATTTGTTGTGCTATTAATTAATACTATTAATTTGAAAAAGATTTATGATTCTTCAATAAAAACACTGATCCAATTTGATTTTCTATGACTGATTTTTAGTGATAAAATAAAAATTACATTAAAATTAAATGGAAACAAAAGACGTTTCAAAATAAAATCACCAAAAATAGCGGTTTTCAAAATTTTAGCTTGATAATGGGAATGAAAATTATCATTATGTCTATAATGATCATGCCAGAGACTTGCTAATAGTTCGTAAAAATGAGCATCAACTGTATTGGATTTGGGTGTCCTTACTAACTAGTGTCAAATGGTATAAATTTGAAATTCTCATATTGTAAATTTATATTTGTTTTCATCATTTCATTTTAAAGATTTATATTAGACCTTTTTGAACACTGAGAAAAAGTACTTTTTATAAAAATAACTTATTTATAAATATTTCTGCAAACATCAAACTCTTGATGCTATGTTGTATTCATTATAATTGTGATAAATTACGTTTATTATTGCCGAAAAATCCTCTATTTAAATTTATTGGAAGGCAAAATGCCACAGCTGTTTTGTAATAGCAAATAACTGTGATTCTAAGATGTTATAGTAAAACCGTTTAGGATAAATAAGTAGCATCTATTTTTAGATCACCTCATCTATTTTTAGTGTCTGTAAGTTTAGTCCGTTGTTTATACTCCGGACATATAACTATTTATTTGTCATAAATTTAACTGAGTATTAATAAATTGGCTCATAAATTATATGGACTCTAACTAAGTGTAATTTGTGCTTGTTTAAATCGTATTTTCAAAACTGGGATTATTGAAACAAGTTAAAAAAATTATTGCTAAAACAGTAGATACTTTTGAAAATTAATCTGCTCCATTTTAATTTGGTTGAAAACCTTGAAATTTTCAAAAAATTCATACTATATCTGTAGAATTTTTCTTTTTTGAATAGATTTAAATTTTATTCTCAAGAAACTTCTTTATTTCTTAATTCAACACTTAATTACGTATTCTTATTTTATAAAGAAAAAGCAATTTTCTGCACAAGTTTTGGACATAAACAAAAGCAGAAACAATTGTCTAAGACATATATGTAAAAATAGAAAACAGATTTTTAACTAGTCCCATTGATTGGTGTTGAAAGGCGCTATTCAACAAGCGAAAGAACAAGTAAATAATTACATCATTTCGTGACTCAAATAATTCCGTCTAGAATCGTTAATTTCCTTTTTGTCACCAGGCACGCAACATATATAAATAAAAAGATTGAAGTTCCAGCCTTTTAACCAATTTATATATTTAAAATCTGAATAAAAGGCATCCAACAATTTAAGGAATTTAAATTCTGATCACATTTGATGTTTAAGGTTAAGTTTTTGAATGAAATTTTTCAGTCAAAATTTTGGCATTCAAAAACTGATTAATAGCTTTCTGAAAGCACTTGGGATGTTGACTTATTGCTTTACCAATATTGTTGAAAACCTTATGTAATTAATAGACAGACTTTGAAAAAGTAAAGAATTATATGTTGGGTAAATTTCATCAACTATATGAACATTAAGCTTTCCCAAAAAAATTAGATAATACGCTAAATCAATAAATCTGTGAAAAGATTTTACAAATTTCTTAAAATAGTGATTTTTTCTAAATTAAAAGATGAGTTCAAATTTTATATTTATAAAAATGCCGAGAAAGAATTTTTGGAAATTTTAAAGACAGAAGAGAATGAAATAATATTAAAGAATACAGTAACGTTTTTTGTTAGCCTCCTTTGAAATAGATATTTGATAATTCTAAAATGTGTATGTGGACATATGCAAAATAAAATCCCTTTTTCATTTACTTTAGATATTTGATTTATATTCATATATACAATTATTGTGATTTTGAAATGAACTATTATAAAAATGTTGAGATTAATAGTATTCTGATGACATTCATCTTTCATGAATTTGATTTATAGTTAGTCTGGAAAAAGGAATATTCATATAATCAGAAACAGCAGAGCGGAATTAATATTTGGATACAATTAAAAATCTGAAGGCTGCAGAACAGTGGGGGAGGAACTGATAGGTGCGGCCTTTATTTGCACATTCGCAACCTTCCTCGGAGCAATGAACTCTTGTAGAAATTATGCAATGCAAACATGATTTACCTTCTAGAATACCAAGATCTGTAAACATGATAATAAATGTAAATAAAATTCTTCTGAGATAAAATAGTTAAGAACATAACAATAGATTTTTATTTTTGAATTTGTTTTTCTTCGTATAGTTTATCTTCTGTTCAACACGTGTGTATTCTGATTGAAACAATTCTTCAATATTTCAATCAAATCCTTTGTTAAATATAAATGTGAATTTTTATTTTGTGTGTTTTTACTAATTTATTTATATGATTTCATATTTAAGCTTCTTGTTTCTTTGATAGCGTCAATTTTCGACTTATTCTTCTGATAACCGAAGACGCTAATCGCATATTATATTTTTGAACCATGACTAAGTAGCGATAGTGGCACTTAAATTGATGACACCTAAATCACACCACATCAACATAGATACTAGACCTTATGATGGTTTTAATAAACATAAATCCTCGTAGTAAAACAATTTTCAATTGAGTCGTATATCTAATATCTTATATCAAGGAAACTAATGCTTAGACATAACAGACTAACTTGGATCTCAGTTAAAATATTTAATTAGTAAATATTAAAAATAAATTGAAAAATAATAATAACAGAAATTTTGTAATGTAAAAAGTGTTTAAGTGCCTAGTGTTCTCATGTAGCTATCAAAGCTTTTAACTCCTGATGAACAACATGTGAATTAAAATATTAAAGTAATTCATCGGTAGCCTCTTATTCCAACTCTCTCATATTGCCCAATTGTAGACAATCTTTTTATTAGATTTTACCGAGCTTCATTACTCATTTTAGATGAAATGCAAGAGAAAGCTGTAATATAGTGATTGAATTTTATTTACACAATAATTAATATACATAAGCAGTTATTTGGAAATTTGCATTCGTCTCATTCATTTGCATACAAAAGTGGCCGTTAGAGGAGGAATATCATTATTTTAAGCAAATTTGGTTAAAATTCATGAATGTGCAAATTTTTTTATTTTATTTACTGTTTATTCATATTCTATTCTTCGCTTGCCATCAGAAAAATGTTTCCAGTTTCGAACGTACTTGAGGTGAAGTTGGCACAGCGTGCGAAAATAGAAATCGCTCCTCATCCTTCTCCATCGCCAACTCGACAGGAGATTTCTGTAAATAACGGTTTGTATTGTAACTCCACCGACTTTCTTGTGTTTCTGGCGTTATCTCCGTCAATCTGTTCTAACTCAATCCGGGAGTGCCTGTGTGTCAACAGGACAGAAGCAATTTGGAGGCCCCCTCTCGGGAGAACAATAAACTTCAAGTGCCTCACCGACAGGCGCTGCTTTATGTGATTTCTACTCGATTCGCACCAAAACACCAGAAAGCTTTCACTTGGCGCTGCATCTTTCCTGATTTCCTTGGACAGTTCTGGAGAGAAGAACGTAAATGCTCGTTATTGGCGGAATGGGAGTTTCGGAATTTTTTGGCGCCTGTTTTATTCCGTCAGAATTCACCTATTTCTTGTAGAAAATTAAATGTCAAATTTCTATTGATGTTTGGTATATAAAAGCAAGATTTATTTATGTCACTTTTTCTCAATTCTTCGAAAATATATAAAAAAAAGTTAGAAGGTTTAAAAAAACATACACAGAGTATTTTTAAAAATAAATAAAATTTTTAGAATCACTAAAATTTTTTCAAATTTTATCTACACTTATAATAAAGAAAATATACATTAGCTTTAAATAATAGATTTAAAACATACAACATTTTTTTAACATAATGGAATTTTAATAGTACCAAAAGAATTTCAAAATAAATAAATGAGTAACCAAAATAAAAGTTTCTTAAGGAAATTGTGTTTCATGTGAGCTATCATTTCAATTACCATCGATTTTGAGACTTTTTAAAATTTCGATCTTTCAATTTGACCATTCTCCACTTTGTAAAAATGAAAATGCACTCAAATCGATTTATTTCAATACTGCAAATTTGCTTTCATTGGAATTAATACGAATTCAATAACCGAGTAAAGTAAACCCAAATTATATTGAAAAAATCATTTTCAGAAATCTTCATGCAATAAAAAAGATTTTTTCTCGCAATTATATTCTTAAACCACAATATATTTAAAATGCAACAAAGCATATTTTAAAATGGTTCAGGGGAAACAGTTTAAACTCATGTTTATTTGTAAGTGTAAAAATATTGGAATGATCATTTAAAGGATTGGAACACAAAATTACACCGTTTTTAAAAATAATTATTATTTCGGAAAGAATGTTTCAGATCTCAAAACAACACATTTTGAATCAAGAATAGTCTTAAAGATAAATAAGAAGTTGTTAGTAAAAAAAATACTATTAAAATCGAATGATTGGTTATTTGACCTTAGGATATGGTGTATGTATACGTAGATAGATATAGATATGGATAGACACAGACAAACATGCGGATTGATAAATTGTATATAGTTTTTCTGACACAAGTCTCAGAAAAACTAATACACCGACCTAATCTTCAGTAACTGTACATGAAAGAGCTTTACATGTCATTGTTATGTACTCGATTTATGTCTGAAGTTATCTTGGAGGCAGTTCACACTATGATTTCTATAGGAGAATTCCAAATCCATTACAGTACGAGATGGTTGAGTTATTTTCTGAACATCTCATTGCAAGAAATCCCATAACTTTCATTTGTAGATTTTAATAGTCAATTAAATTCTGAAAAGTGATTCTGAAGCAACTCTCGACGTATTATGTGTCCCATTATCCTGCTAGAATTATTCAATCTTTTGTATCCACAATGGACATAAATGAGTGACATTATTCAGGCGAGAAGCTTACGTATTTTTCCTCTACTAAATTCACCCCTAAGCTGATCAGGGGTCACATATCATTCCAGCTTCACCTACTCAGCACCACTACAGATGTTCCATTATCTTGACCACACACATCCATTATCTTACAGTAGACAAGTAAAAGTGGTAGGTTCATGAAATTTCATCTCTCCCATCAAACGTCTACTCCTCGATATAGCTGGAAACAGGACTCTTAAGACCAGGCAATATGTTTTTAGCCATTAGAAGTTCAATGGCAATGTTGAAGTCCCCAACAGAGACGTGAAGCTTTGTTTTATATACAGTTGGTCTGTTAAAGTTTTCCCTTTGATATTTGATTTCTTAACATTGAAATCCTCAGCAGTTTTTAGAAGTATTGTAGTCTATCTTATCTCAATATCAATAATTCTGATTCCTTGTCAATGCTCTTATTTTTTCAAGATCCTATTCTTTTTCTTATACCATTGTGAGAGATTTTACCAAATACTTGATATTCGTTTTTCAACCGGGAGATGTTCGTATATGAAAATCCGAATTTTATCGCTATTTCTGAGATGCTGTTTTCTATCCTTCATTCGTCCACTATAGTGTCACTTTTAAATTTTGATAATCTGCCATTGGAGCAGAACCAACTTCTGAAACATCTTTGCCAGACACATGTTTTCTCATGTAGCTGTCTATTGCATTGAATCGTTAAATAATTACATACTTCTATTATTTACATATGCACATCAGAATCAGTTTATATATGTATATATATTATAAATATTATTAATAGAAAACTATTGAATAGATTAAATGATTCTATCTCACGATATTAAATAATATAATACATATATCGAAATTATTGAAAATAATTTGTTTGTGTGATATGTTTTTCTAATTTCTGCTTCCTTTTATTTGTAATTTAAAATAATAGGCTATATGATTAACATCTTGAAACTTGATCCAATTGAACGTGTAGGGGCACTTAACCGTTAGCCATTAACTGATTGGTGCGCTCTGAAATTTCATCGCAATTTATCTCTCATTTATTTTGAGTATAAAATACAAATTTTATAATATATTTACAAAACATTTTTAATTGGTAAAAGGATTGCATTTTATAAAAAACTCGTCATCATAGCTTCAAAATAACAGTTAATTCATTAATCGTTTTAACTACATTACTATCTAATGCTTTTCAACTTTTCAGAATAGTAAAATGATTCCGGGAATAAGCACTATACTCAGTAAAATGTTTAAGTGAAGCCTTATCTGAATGCTTACATAAATAGCTACCAGTTACACTAGAAGCAGCAATTTGTTTGCTACTTTCAACAATTTAATCAAATGGTTTCTTCTCTCAAAAGAAACTCTCTTTGTGTTTCCTCCTTCAAAAATTTATGTTATCTTCACAACTCCTGCTATTCACTGCATATTTTTTGGCATCTCTCTCTTTTACCTAAGATAAAGGCATTAATTGTGTGTTATATGCTGCAATTATTGTGAAGAAATGAATGGATACTTTTGAGTGCCAGAAGTTATTATTAGATCACAATGCGGTTGTGTTAAAAAAAATCGTAGTTTTTTTGTTAAAGGGAAGATGTCTTATTAGGAAAACGCTGCTTCGAACTTGAGACATTTTTTGATAAGATAAGATAAAAAAAAATAATTAAAAAAAACTAGTTAAAAGCTTTTGACAAAATATAGTGGAATATATAACAACATTTATTTATTTATGTAATTCTAGAAAAACAGCCATACTTTACTGATAATTTATGAAAGCAATGGCTTGTGTCAGAAATCCATAACAAATTTTTATATAAAAGAGATAATTCTGAAATAAATTTTTATGTGAAACATAAATGTGTATGGATCTTAATAAAATTGATACTAAAAAAAGTGTAACAAATTCATGTACTTGTTTACTTTTGATGATTGTGCTTTTATAATTGAAGTCATTACATTATCATTACTTATAAGTAATAATTATTGCAAGAATTTTCTTTTCTTTTGAATTCATAATTATATAATACTCAAATTAAAATGAAATTTGAAGTGTATAAAAACTGCTTAAAAACAGCTGTAAATATAAATCTCACATATTTATATTATGTATTCCTATTTACAATGATTACCATTTTTATACATTCCAATTCAAAAACTTTCCGCATACAAAATTTTTAAGTTTCTATATGGAAATAAAATATTTTCCATATCCTTAAGATGAAATTGCGCTCTTTTCAATTTTTATTTACTTATTAACTTTAATATATTATTATTTGTTCCAACTTTATTTAGAGCAACACTTTTTGTTTTAGCTGTGGTATATCTTGATAAAGATATAGCCTATTTTAATTAATATCGTTACTCTTACTTTTTAATAAACTTTATTTTAATTATTATCATATAACATATTAATTATCAGACTAATTAATATAAAGCGTAAAATAAGTTTCTGCATACTTATTACAAATAAGAATTTTCTTCTTCAGACAAACATGCATAATTCATATATTTACAAAAATATATTTTAAGCATGCATATTTAATATATTACAAATATATTTATATAAAATATATTAATATATTTTTAATGAATAAAATTTTGTATTTAATTATTATATAAGCTTAAAATGATGAAGCATTGGTCATAACTTTCATTCTTTTATATAAAAAATATACGCAAATTTATGTGGAGATTAAATAGTTTCTCAAGGTTTATATTTTCGGTATTTTCTCCATGCACAAGAAAAGAAAATATTCTTTCTTGGTATCAAAATTGATAATGATATAAAATCTTGATATTTTCTTTTTATTTGATCTATAATATATATTCATATGTATGTGACCGATAGTTTAATATTTTTCATTCTTCAAAATTTGCATACAACTAAATATAAAGAATCTTAAATTAATGTATGTTCAGTGATTTTTGATAAATAAAAAATGAAAAAATCAAAATAAATGTTATTTAAAATCGATAGATTCGTGATAACATTGTTTTCAAATTAACCATCAAAATTTGAATTGCTTGTTTGTTGGTAACTGAATTGCTGGTTACTTTGGTTGCTTTGTTATCAATAAAAGTTTAGTCCACAAACGTATATTAATGTGATGTAATCATCAAAACATTGTAATATTTTTAATTTGGATTTCTATTGCATACAATCTAAAAACTCTGCCTCTTCTGAATGAATAAAATAGGACAATATGGGAGTTGATTATAGAACCTAACTACTGAAGTTTTCACCGAAAAATGTTAGATGTAAACATTAAAACAAATTTTTGGTTTCAGGATTATATTGAACTGGTGTAGTTAAAGGAAATCTATTTAAGTAAATTATTAAACATAAAATGTAGTTTTAAGTCAACTGACATGCACATTATAGCTATATCAATACATAAATGGTATTCTATAATTTAATTAAGTGCTATGCATATAGCCAAAGTTGGTCGTATTAGTCTTACACGAATTAAAATCAGTTATCTAAGACATACCATGTCATGCAAGAGCCAACATACAAGCAAATATGTTCAGAGTGAAATTTGCCGAATATACCTTCTAGGGTATTTCTATTATCAATATGTTCATAATTGAAAAATAAATTTAATGGAACATTTTCTCGATTAGAAGTCATGCAATTGTTATCAATAGCATGCAAACATTTTGTTCAAATTTGTAACTATTACAAGAACGAAAAAGTGTGTATTTCGTTTGATATTCATTATTTTTAATTAAATAATTCTAAAATATTTGTTATTTTTCTGTTAGGGAAATTATATTTTAAGGTAGCTTTAGTATAACTTTTTTAATTTCATTTAGTTTTCTAGTTTTTCATATAAATCTGTGTATAATCATATTGATAGATAAAAAATAATTGCTTTGTAAATAATAAGATTTCATAAGTCATTTTGTTATCTTTTTACTACTAGAATTATTTGTATTACTTAAAAAGAGAAATCAGATATAAAATAGTAAATTCAAAATCAATGAACCATCAGAGACAGAAAAATATTCGGATATTTTCTTTTACCAAATAACTTCGGATTCAAAACCTGCATACAAGCAAATAGATGTGGGATATTTAAACGTATGCATTTTCTGCTGATATTCATTTTATTTAGAAAAGGTACCTTGACTCAAAGAACAGACAGAAGTTAAGGTATATGCGAAGAACGTTTAATTTAGCTACTGATGTGAAATTTTTTTTATTTAGGTTTAGGGATATCTAGTTAGATCTTCGAGGTAAGTATATAGTTTTCTAACTGAAAAATAGTTTTTACACACCGAGTTGCATGTTCATTGTATCCAATATGTCGTATTAAAAGTTTCATGCTTATATATTCTCGACCAAACAGTCTTTAACTTTCATCTAAAATTAGGAGGGATGATCAAAGTATTATTAAGATTGCAAAATATGCAAACATATATAGTGAAAACTTTAAAAGTTTAAGAAATACATATTCTTAAATTTATGATTTGAATTAATTTTTATATTAAGATATGAAATTTTTTTTTATTTGCTGCACTTTAAAAATAGTTAATATTTTTGGAGCAGGATTTCATTTCTATATTTTTACGTTTTATGTTAATCATACAAGTTTAAAAGTGAACCAATATTATTTTGAACTCACTCTTTGATAAATTATTTTTTTAATAAAACTTTCATTATATTTATGGATAATCTTGAAGAAACTTAAAATCTTTATCAGCCATTCCTTAGTTTTATTTTCAATAGGTTAAAACTATCGCAATGAACATTAATTTCAAAAAGTTTATTTTATTAAATTGAAATTAAACATTCGACTTATCTTTTTTACAACTTTAGTAGAAATATTATGGGATTAGTGTTTTAATATTTTTTATATTGAAGACCTCATATCAATTAAAAAAGAATACATTAGCTTTAAAATAAAATGATTCCCACTCATGAATAAAATGCTCGCTTAAATTCCAATTAATAATGTTCGATAAATTAAACTATACTTATTTAGTAAACTTAGAAAGCTTTCTTGTGAGCAAGTTGAACAATGGAGTTTGAATGCATTTGTTTCATGTGCAGATTGAGTATGCATTGTTGCTTTCATGTCTGCTATTTTCCTCAACATGTAGCTGGGCTTGCGATTCTTGTAGTAATATCTCCCTCCTTTTTTTAGGAATCGAGCGAGAGCTATAAAGACTGTTTGGTTAACCGTACTCGTTGGAAGTTCTCTTTAAACTATTTCTATCTGGGTATGGTTAGCTACACGGTTACTTCCACCAGAAGAAAAAAGGGGTATCTGCCATGTAAGTAAATTTTTTTTTTGATTTATCGCAGTTTGAGATTTGCTTTGCCATAGTTATATGCATTGCCATACAATATAGAAAAATAAGCAGCCTTGACACCACTAATTAAAACAATAATTACACGTGTGTTTTGGACGTTCTTATTTATAAGTTGAGTATTTAAGTTCCCATGTGCTTTCATATTTCTTGGAACCATTCAGTACAAACCATAAGAATGACATAGTTTATGATTAACTGTGTGATATCGATTCTCTCTGAAATTTAAATTTATGGTTTGTTTAAGTCAAGGAGGAAGGGAAATAGATGAGATGCTTATCTTCG
Organism: Latrodectus geometricus; assembly: GCA_026290005.1. NCBI lineage: Eukaryota > Metazoa > Arthropoda > Arachnida > Araneae > Theridiidae > Latrodectus > Latrodectus geometricus. The sequence goes on along the minus strand of JAPDSC010082954.1, from coordinate 194,345 downwards.
GATATCATTTAATATATTGCTATTTATTTTTAAATGAATAATTTTGCTTCTGAATATGTTTTAATAGTAGAATGTATCAATCACATACAAAAATAAATATGATTATTGTGGAAGAGCCAATAAGAAAATATTAAAATATACAATAATATTGTTTCGCTCGTAAAAAAAAAATTTGAATGCACATTGAAAAACCTTTAGCCATAACCATGAGCATATGAATAGTGTGTATAGAGGAACAAATGATTAAAAATTTAGAGCAAATACTTTTTCAGTATAACATCTTACTTCATGATGAAGTGCTCGGCTATCCTAGCAATAACAATGTCGCATTAAGTTTTTCGTTAGTAGGCTAATAAGCAAATATTAAGTTGAAAACCCGATTTATTTGCCATGATTTAGTCACCAGCCATTAAATTAGTCATAATATTTCCTTCATTCTAATCATTCATTTCTCAATTTGTCTGAGATTCAGACGAAATTATCTAAGAAAAGGAATGAATTGCAAACGGAAGTTTTGATCGTATCTAATATGGCCTTATTAGACGTAGAGTAGCCAGATTGTTAATAGTTGGTATTCCTTGTTACCAATGAAAAGACTACAACAGGTAAATGACAAAACTGGGAGTGTAATACACTTTGTGCAGACATAGAGGCCCTCATTGTTTGACATTGTCCTTCATTGAAACGTCCTAAAACGTTAACATGAATAAATGTGCTTTCTCAAACCAATTAGTATTAGAAACTTCGACTGCATTATTGTTTCAGAATGAACTCTTTTGAAATCGACCATTTGTTTGTAATGCCATCTAGTATATCTGAAGATCTCATTTTTCTAAAATAGTTGTCTATTTTAGTAGTTCATGTATCGTTATTCAGCAGCCGTGAATTTGAGTGTTAGGTCTTTTAAATGTTGCCTGTTAGTCCGCTTAAATGCGCGTCACACAAATTCCTTTTGTTCATAGGTGGTAAAACATTAGTTAACTTATCACCTCCTGTTCAAATGCTTGTTGCGAGTGCTTGTATGCTTTTGCCACACATCTCATAACTTAAATGACATTTTGATGGATTGAATCGGAAAGTGTGAATTAGGACATTGAAATGTCAGTATTGCATACAGAAACATTTGATCTATTAAGTTATTTGTTTTTCCATCAGCAATAGCTCAAAATTTTGTAATAAAAATTATATATATAGTCGCAAAGAACTAAGGAAAGTTACATTCAGAAGCATTTTTAATTATTAAAAAATGTGAAATTAAATCTTAACTGGCACTTTTTTCATAGCCGAAACATATGCATACGTATTTAGATAAAATAATATAAAATTTTCTTAAAGAAAATAAATTTTAATAATTTTTTACTGTTTAAAACTATATAAACAACTGTTATAAAATCCATAACTGTACAGTATAGACAATGATTTCTCGTAGCGCATCAGCGACATCATATTTCATTCAAGAATTTAACAAAATAAGCTTCCCAATTATAAAATTTAAATTAATTACAGATAATTTCAGTGTTACGCTGAATTCTAGAAAAATAAAATTGTTAATATGCTTAGCCAATATGTATTTGTTTTTCTATTACAAACAGCTATTCATATTTAAATGCAATAGAAAATAGTTTTGAATGTTCTGACATCAATTGGAAATCGATGTCAGAACAATCAAAACCTTTAAAATTAACTTAAAAAATTATCGTTTTAAATTATTATATTTGGTTGAATTTCTAGTAGCCTTTTAAGATCGTGATTGAATTTATCCAAGCTTTTTCTAGGCCAGCTAATACAACATTATTCGAACTTTCATTTCAAAAACAAAAATATTTATGCGCGTGGCTAGTTTTAATTTAAATCAGAATAATGATTTCTTCATTTTAACATGTTACATTAAAATACATACCATGTAAGAATTATCACAAGATGAGGTATAGAAATCATGAGTACATTCAAGAAAATATTATGTGACATTGAATTATTACTCTAATAAATCATTAAATTAGCATTCACATTAATTTCTGCATTAGCATTCATATATAACTATTAGAAAACTAAATTTTATTTTTGTTTCTTAGACAATAGTAATTTTTTTTTTGTAAGATTTTTTATATGGCATATTTTTGTCCTTCCTGAACAATTTCTCCACTGTTCTACCTGGTCAATCAAGGCAACCATAATAGTTAAAATCCTAAATCAATGTTTTTTTTTTTATAACTTTTTTATTTAAAAAAAAATATTTAACATCCTTGTCAGTTTAAACTAACTATAAAATGGATGTTTTGTCTAGTCTTTTTTATATTGCTTTTTCTTCTGCTCTATAGTCAAGATGCTAATAGTTCCAGTCAATGGAAGATAACTTCTCAAACCTATGCTTTGGTTTTTATATATGGAATCGGTTTATTAACCAAATGAACTTCAGCAATATTTTTAATTTCGATTCTCAAAGTGTTCAAACTACAGAGACGCACTCGATGTTATGTTTTTCGTGTACTAGAAATAATCAAATTTTTACGCACAAAATATTCTTCAAAGTCTCTTTGAATTCAAATCGAACGAATCATTAGTCGAAAATGATGCAATGTTTTCAAAACTATTCAGCTATGGTTAAACGACTTGTGTCAACATGTAGACATTGTTGGAATTCATTGGAAATTGCTTGAAACCATGGTTATCTCTGTCTCGTAACAATTAATGTAACGCACAATAAAACTATTGGAAATTTTTATAAAAAGATTGGTATCTGCAGAAGAATTTTTAAAATATTAGATACTCTGTGTACATGAGATACCCCAGATTTAAATTTGATATTGTGTACATACAAACTTTTTCATAAAATGCATTAATAACGTGACAAAATAATTTTTAAATATTGAGAATTAAAAACAAAATTTTCAAAAGTCAGTATTCCAACTTTTTTGTTATGAAGTATTAATGTATTTGATGTACAAAAAATATATGCACATATATTTTTGAATAGATACAAACATTTACTTTGATTTTATTATTTGCATAAACAATCAAATATTAATTATTTAATGTTCTTTACATACTACATGAAATAAATTTATCGTTTCTTAATGATTAATTTGTTTTTAACAGCATTATCATGACAAAATCTCCAAGAATATATAACATAAACCATGCCACTAAGTAACAAACTTTTCTTGCCAATTGCTCGCTGAAGAGCTAATCCGACAGACAAATTGACTTGTTTTTGATGGGTGGACAAAATCGTATATTGATCATTATTAGTGAAAACAATTATTTGTTTAACTCACAGACCAATTCCGAGCAAACTAAAGTGACGTACACAAGATCTCAATAGTAACGAAATAAATAACCACTTTAAGGTTTAAAAAAAATGAAAGTATAATAATATTTAATATCAGTAATACGCCAGATGACTTGTGTAAGCATAAACAAAATATATTTAATGCTCTTTAGATTTTTGTTTCGTTTTTCTTAAATACAATGGTGGAATTTGAAGTACGACTGATTATTTTATCTTGATGAACCTCCATATTTCGAAAGCAATTTTTTGTAAAATAAGATTCAAAATGTTACTTTTGATATAAATTGAGTAGAGTTTAGTATTTTCCAGCCTTTTTATTATTTTTTTTTATTTTATATGAGATGTCTGCAATGATGATGATGCAAAGCGGATTCTTTGTTTGATTCCCCAATGTATTCTAAAAGAAAAATTTTAATATCTTTCAAGCTTTTTCTGTAAGAAATCGCTCTTTTTTCACTGCAACCATTAACATGTATTGAAGCTTTCCTCTGTTATGATAATACATTTCCATTCATCTTCCGATAAACATTTTCTCTAATAATCTTTTTCTTATCTTTGTAATGGTAATAAATCTATGTCGCAAACTATGAAATGCATATTTCTCGCTTTAAAGGTTTCCATTTATTGTAAAAGCTTTTCTTTCTCCATCTAATTATTTTAAATTTAATTTTTTTTTTTTTTTGCATTTAAATAATATAAAAACAAAGTAGATGGAACTATGTATATTAATAACAAATATACTCAAATGTTTTTCAATCCATGTGAATTATAAGAATTATTCCTTTTCAAAAAAATGAACAATACAATGTAACGTTTTGGTATTTAAAACTGCAAATTTCTAATAAACCAAGTTAAAAGTAAATGAAATTTATTAAGTTATTATTTTACTATTTTTAATTTTCTCATGAATTGTGAGTGAATAAAATTGCGACATCATCTCAACCCAGGGGAAAATTAGAGAACGGAAAATTCATCTATATAAAGATTATAAAGGCAACTATATCAAATTTGAGGTGTTGATTCCTTAATAAATTACTTAATTTGACTGACCTAAAAAATACATCAATATAGCTGTTTTGTGTTGACGGTAATAAAGGGAAAAAAGTTTTATTTTCAGAAATATTTATTGATAGATAATGACTTTAATTATGATATTGATTATTGTATAACATCTAAAAAAGGGGCTTTCAAGGAATAAATTTTAAAAACCATCATGAAATCTCACAAGGTAGTAAAACTGCTTCTAAATATTCAATAAAAAACCTTTAAAAGATTTTATCTTAACAGAAATTTTTTGAAAATAAATCTGTTATGATAAATGTTAACATTAATTGTGAAAATACCTTTTGAAAACTTGATAAATAATACATTTACAGGAATTCAAAACTCTTTTGTTAGTAAATCAATCCACTTAAAAATTTTTATAAAAAAAAGAGAGAGAAAAAAAGTTTTTTGTTACCAGTTATAAAAGCAAAAGTCAACTTTATAATTTGAAAATCTTGTCATCATCTCAAATCAAATATCAGGATCATCTTATGGAAAATATCTGTCGTTTGTTTTCTGAATCTACAAAAACAAAAATCGATAAACAAGAAAGTCTTTTTGCATAATTTATTCTTTGCATAATAAAAGGAAGATAAATTTCAAGTTATTTTGTATTCGATATTTTTATGGAAGTCAGAGTAGATGAATAGTTCAAGAGTAAGAACTAAGAAAATTGTGATTTTAAAGAAACGTCACAGAGGATTATGGTTCAAGTTCGAATATATAGAAAATTCATTTCTATGGAATGAAATAAAATAAAAAAACAAAACAGAAAAGGGATTATTGAAATATTATCTTATTTTTAACTTGGCTGCTTTAAAAATGTCTCACGAATCAAAGTAATAAGTCCCTGTAAATCACTAACTAATTATAAAATAAGAAATAGAGATTATTGAATTTAAAGTTTCTAATTTGTGAATTTTTAAATCGAATGTCTTGAAACAATTTTGTTTTATTTATTGCTTAAAAAACACATTTTCAGCACAAGATGTTTATTTATTTATTTATCTATTTTTCAAGATTTCCTTCATATAATGAGATATTTTTTCTATGGCTCGAAATATGTTAAATGGGTATTCTGTAAAACTGTAAGCAGTAAATAAAAATGAAAGATTAGACTATTTTTAAAACATTCGTCTTAAAAATCCATGAATTATAAACTTTATTGCAGTATTTATTTACTTATATTACCCCCAAAAAATATGTATTGAATTCTCTATTTGTCAATTCTCTCCGTATGTTACTCCTAGGATGTTTTAAAACAGCAATGAAATAAAAATATGAGCATGTGTGAGTGTGTGCTGTTAGTTAATTACTGCTACTAATTATTTGATTTTGTTTATCAAACAATCACTATTATACTAAAAATTGCTACTTTTATACACTTTTAGTAGTTTAACAATATCATTAATAAACGAAATGTTGCATTTACAATTATCAATACGATTGTGAATATAAATTAATTTTAATTTCTTTCTTGTTTATGTATCTGCAATCATATCGTCAAAAGTAAGAAAAAATTGATCTTACTGTAAAGGTTTCGATTCTTAGATATTCTGCAACTATGTCGTTTCTAATCCTTTCTATTATTACAACCTATGGATTATTTCCATATATAACTTCCTCTGATAATTCTAGCAATCCAATTTTTGGTAATAGATTTTCGAGATAAAATATTTTTGATAAACACAGGAATTGTCTCTTAGAATTATCCAGTAATCAAAATTAATTCTAAAAACATTTTGATTTTACTTCCAACAAGGCATTTTATTTTTCTACATGTTTCAAATGTGATTGTTATTAGGTAATTTTCTGTGATTATCATATTTTAAAATGGAGGTATTTAAATGCAAATTTTGTATTTCACAAAGCCCGTTTAGCAACATACAAATCGAATCATATTCACAATAAGTGCTAGAAAAACGACAACAATCTTATGCAGTGATTTTTTTTTTCCTCCCAGAAGGGTGTTTTTTTTTTTTTTTTTAATTCATAAATAAAATCTTTATATTTCTCAAAAAATAATTGAATGGTTCGTTTTGTAATTTCGTTTATGTATTTTTCAATAAAAATCCTAATTTTTTTAATTGTTTCGTTATTTTCTAATTGTTTTTATATATTTCTTACCAATTTAATTCTTCCATATATTTCATATATTTCTTACACAATTAAATTTGATTTTCCAAATTAATTCTAAGTGCCCAAATTATTTAATGGCTACGTTTTTTCTTAAGTAACTTTATTACTAAAAAAAATTACATGTTAAATGTGAAATAATTTTTGTTAAAAATTATCATGTTGAATAGAGAAGTTTATCTTGAAGTATATATTTATTTCCATACATATATTTATATTAATAAAAATTTATATTTTTAAGGTAATTTATTTTATGATAAATTTTACGTTTATTTTAAGAGTATTTTTTATAATCTCATCTAAAAATATTCGTCTTACAAATTTTCAAAATTTTTTAAATGCAATTCAGCCTTTAAAAATTATCAGAAACGTGTACTGTTTAATTCGATCATCACACTATTTTTATTTGACAATGGCTTTGCATTTTTTCTGAATTTTTTTTGTACTTAAGTAAGCACTTAAAAAGAATGTTCCCTTCATTTATTAAGTTAACTTTTTATGTTTTCAATAAATTTAATGTTATCTTCGAAAGAAATTTAATTATAAAGCATTCAACGAAATATTTTTGTAAAGCCATGCATCTAAAACTATTTTCACCCGAAGCTAAATATTTTATTTACTTAACACTTTCTTCTTTTTTAATCTTTTCTAAAATTTAATATTTGTTAGAGTACTGATGCACTTTGTTTAAAGAGAAATAGCATTCATTTTCAATTTTAAAATTCTTCTTATTTATATTACAATTCTTATGGAATTAAATTCATTTAAAAAAACTTCAAATAAAAGAGCGTATATTAAAAGAAAAGTATTATTTAAAATTTCTTTACTTTTTCTACTGTTCAAAATCAAGGCATAGAAAAATAATATGTAATTTCAATCGTGAATTTGTAGAACTTTCAAAAACTTTGCTATCGTTTTATCTTGTCAGTTATTAAAGAGTGAATTATCATATGCTTTCAGTATACTTAAGGGGATACAGGTTTAGGAAAAATGATACACACATTCGTTTTGAAAAGGTTATATTACTCTAACATGTATGAGAGATATGTGAAAAAAGCCATAAACTCACCAATTTCATATTCTGTATACAATATTTCTGTTCTTGAAGAGATTAATACAGTTTGTGTTCCGTAGATTTACTTCTTACAAAATATATATAAATTATTATAGAAAATATATATATTGGTTCATAAAAATCTAAAATAATGCCCCATACCTCAAATTTAGAATCCATTTCTTTCGTATTTTTATTTTCAAAATTTTCAATTTCCTCAAGCGCACATTTTTTGGCAACTAAAAATTATCACAACATTTTATTGGATGTAATTTCTGCATTACTTAGTAATTTTATTTAAAAAATATCAAATGATTTTAAATATTCACTTAAGCATTTAATAAAGAACTAAGATAAAAAATGAGCCGGAGATACGATTACATGGCATTTTGTGTTGTTGTTGTTATTTATTCCACTTGGTCTAGAGCCTAGCCAGACCATATCCCAAAGACTGTTCACCGACAGAAAAATATATACCATCGCTGTATTCCCCGAAATGAAATTCTTCTCTAGCCTTATACAGGATAGCAAATGCTCAGGTATTTGAAACTATAAACGAACGAATCATGGAAAAATGTGCAGTTTCTGTTGCTACAAGACAGTGGTCGCTCTTGGGAAGAAGACTGGGTTTATCCATTGCCTTTATGCTTTAGCTGGGTATAATGTAATGGCCTAAGGGGACACTATCAGGAGTATAAAACTTCAGACGTACTTCATCCATTTTTCTCATGGTAACCACCACCGCCACATTGACATTTTGTAGGGCATGGAAAGACCTGATCAGTTATATAAATGATTTATATTGACTAATACATCATTTCAGTCATGATAAATTATATAATTAGTCAATAATCATAAATGATAATTATTGACTCAATTAGATTTTTTCAGCACGTTTTTAAACAGTGTACAACATTTAAAAAGACATTACTTGAACGACTGATTAGAATAGAACCACCATTTTAAAGAGAATGAACTTTCTGTAGTGATCGACGATGTCACAAGCAATCGTCTAGTTTTGATAGAGATTACATCGTAGTTTTAGAGAAGAGTATTGATTATAAACATGTTTCTGTTACCCTATTGTTACGAGCAAAGCGGTAGTTTCAATACTAATCTTTGTTGATTAGGGGGATGCTCTTTTAGTTATTGAAGTTGTTCCCGATCTCTAAATGTAAGAAAGAATCAATTCTAACCTTGTCTCTATCCCGTTATTCTATATTATTTTCCAGTTGACAGTTGTAGGATAATATCAAGAATATATATATATATATATATATATACTGGGTGCTTCAAAAAATGTATACACACTTTAAACTATTGTAGTTTTCCCGCTCTACAAGGCTAATGTTATATTTCTTCGCCAGGTGCCAGCATAATCGTCCCTCTATGTTATATTATCAGTTGGAATTTGTAATATCAACATGGGGGACGTACGTTTGAGTTTTGAAGAACGTAAGAAGGTTATTAAGTGGTACTGGAAGTTTGAGAATGTAAATGAAGTTCAAAGACAGTGGAGAAGGGAGTATGATACAGAACCACCTTCAAGATTAACAATTACACGCATACGAGACAAATTCGAAGTTCATGGAACAGTGTGTGATGTGCATAAAGGTGTACAGAATCAGTGATGACTCGTACTCAGAATTGTATTGATGCTGCAGGTCACCAATTTGAACAGTATTAACATTTGTTATTTATGTTTCATTTACATTGGACTTTCAGCTTTCTATTTTCCTGAAATTTAACTTTGTAGAACGGTAAATAAATTTTCTATGGAAGTTCAAATTGTGTATACATTTTTTTGAAGCACCCTGTTTATATATATATATATATATATATATATATATATATATA
>JAPDSC010082954.1:148317-184865 GCA_026290005.1 Latrodectus geometricus | reverse complement strand
TATATATATATATATATATGAACTGTGTAGTTGTTCGTGTTTCCTAAGGGAAACTTCAAAAGAATCACACAATACTTTTATCGAATATCAAGTATTAACAAGAAACATACTCCTAAATATGGATATGGGTTTTATCCATGAATAAAAACCGTTAAAGTCATCAAAAATCATTACTTAATCTAGGAAGTTTTAATCACAGGAAATAGTTGGGTTCCTACTTGTATTATACATTAGGATAATTTTATAGATCACTTTCATTATTAAAATTTCTTATTAAAAGAGAAAGTTGAAAGTAATTTTGGAATAAGTCACTGGATTTTAACAGAAGAAAAACTATAGTTCTTAAACTTTTTTGCTTAAATTATATTATATACATAATTTTTTGCTTAGCTTATATATAAATTATATAATAATATATATGCTAAATTTACGATTTAGTTTAATAGTGTTTGATGTAATTCAATACTTATTAAGTAGCAATCAAGTACTTTCATTTTCTTTTTCCCAGATATTTTATTTATATGTGTCTTTTTGTAACTTTTATTTTAGCGTTTTAACAAGCAAAAATACATTTGATTAGGTAAATTTATATGCATGAATACATAAATGCATACGTTTATCCGCAATGCATTAGCTTTGATTGAATGGATTGTTACAGAAACATTTAAACCGACACCGAATGTTAACAAATTTAAGTGTCTTGCGAGTTATTTAAATAAGATAATTCTTATACTTTATAGTAAAATATCTTAAATATACTTATAATAATATATTTAAATAACATACTTTATAATAAAATATTATAAAGTGTAAGTAAGACTTTCAGATACCTTTCACTTTATTTAATTTTCAATGTTTTTTTCAAAAAATAGTGTTATGGACTTTCTTTTCGAGGCCTTATAATTCAAAAATCTTTTATTCAACATGTAAGCTCTAATTGTTAACAAATTTTATCTGATTTACGGAATGGTTGGGAAAGTAATTTCAGCCAAAACTACTAAAATATTTTTTTTTTTTTTTTTTTTTTTTTTTTTTGCATTTTTAGGGTGTAAGAAAGTGTACATTCAAAATGCTTTATAAATTTATTGTTTTTTACAAAATAGATTTAGAAAATTTACTGAACATAAAAGTTTATTTCTAATCCAATATTTTATTATTTTCTTTTTAAAGTTCGGTATTATATCCGACTAAAAAACATGCAAGTTTATCGGTTCACATCTTTTTTTAATATTGAATTCGAAAAATTTTGAGAAAACAATTCATAATCTTTTCGTATTCATTCCAGTCTAAACAATGCATTTATTTCTGTTGCAATCTGAGTGGCATAGATTATTTATTGCGTTCATTCAATACATAATTTTGTTATTTCGTCAGCAGCGAAAACTTTTTCAGAATTGTTTTGATTTTGCTACTCAAAAATTCAAAATAATAAAATATGTCATAATATTAGAGATCCATTAACGAGTTTGGGAAACATATATATCGTTCAATGAGTGGGAAAGTCGAAAATTGTGTTTTACTTTCTTCTTTGAATAGCTTTCTAAAAAGAAAGAAAACCATTCTCTAACACATCCCCGGCACCTAACTCTAATTGAGTACCCTAATTTGAAACTTCGACGTCTTGTTAGTGGTCTCAAGACATACTCCAGGCATTAACAGTTCCTCAAGAGCCTTCCGCAAACTTTGGGTGAAATCTCTTAATCCATGTCTCTAGCCCTGGGATTTGGGAGGAGCGCGAGTAACAGTGGCCCTCCCACAATCCCTCGATTTCCTTCCAGGATCAGGTCTGGATTATGGTCCTCTTTTCCTGTCCTCCTGCTAATGACCGGAACATTTTTAGTCATCTTGCTGTTCTTTTTTTTTTCCCCTCCCGGTCTGGAAAGAGCCTTAGCTTGTTTGGAGAGGGAAGAGCTCGTCTGTCACTAAGCGTTTTAACTTGTAACAATGTTCCAACCTTAGTCGATGAAAGGAAGGAATGGCTTTTGCATTTATTTGGTGCGAGAATTGTATACAAATTGAGTATATTTTTTTTAAATATGAATCACTTCATTTTAATTTATTACTTTAATGACAATGTTCCATTACTGAAATAATTCCTAATTCGAAGTAAACTATTTTATAAAAATATCATTGACGTAACAGGAAATGAATATATTCCAATGAATTTTCAGCATTTATTTAAGCAAATGGTCAAAAATATTTCCAAAGAGTTAATAATTTCATCAATTGACAATTTATCAGTAGTAGTTATGGGAAAATTCATCAGGACAATTTATGTAATTAAAATATAGCTTTATGCTATCATCATCAGAAAAATCTGATTTAAGTTTAAATATTAATAAAAAATAAAAATACTTGCATGCATTTTTCATGGAAAAACCTGAAAATTTCATTTATTTTCTAGATTTCAATCATGAATTTCCTATAGAACTTAATAATAGCTGTACAAACTGTTCATGAGAAGTTTAATTCAAAATTTATTGACTTTCTGGAAAGTTTTATCATGGAGAAAATAAGATTTGTTTGCAATTAATATGTTTATTAAGTCTATTTGTGATAACTGATACGAAAATAGATTAAATTGGTGCATTTAAGGAAAACAAAAAACAATATTTCAAATATCTAGAATAAATTTTAGAAACATATAAATAAATAATTTATCATGTATTGATATCACTTCATTTTAATTTATTGCTTCATTTTTTAATATATGGTTATTCATTTTAAAATTCTCTGTAGGATAAAATAAAGTTTTTTTAAAAAGGAATTTATATTCTGTGTTAACGTTTGTTAAAACTCACTATTTTTCTTAGTTGCATGTGATCTAAAAATTAAAGTAACATTAAGACAATATTAAAATATTATAATTTAAAATTTTTAAGAGCTACTATATCTTTTACAAATTTTTTATATAGTTGAAATTACAACAATTATAAAAACATTTGAATGTTTTATTTGAAGATTTAAATCGCTTGATTTGTTATTAAGAGAAAAAAAATTTTTGCCATAATTTTTTGCTTTTAAAACAGTAAATATTTGATGCAATTTTTCTATGTATAGACAAATATAGTTAGTAATATTGTAAATGAATTTCTTCACAACTCATCCTGATGACAATAATTTTTTTTTTGAAGAATTTTACTCTCTCAGAGGAGCTATAGGTATTAACTTTTCAAGACGTTAAATACGATTTTTAATTAATGATTAAAATGTAATTGAAGAAATTATTTTACGTAACGTTCATATTACTATGATTATGTATTTTTAAATTAACTATATTCATGACTACAATTAATATAAATATAGTATATCCATTAAGATATTTATTAAGATTATGTAATAATAGGAATACGCACAAAATATTAAAACCACTAAAAATATTGATTTAATTATTAAAAGAGAAATTTCAATCATTATAAATAAAAATATAAAAATATTTTCAGGGCAATACAGCTTGCCCACAAGTAAGTGGCAAAAAATTCGTTTGCTTATTATTTTTATTCAAAGATTTATTTTACATTAGCAACACTTATTTTATTTTAATTAAATGAATAAAAGTGCAGATAATTTTTTTCAATTAAAATCCACTTTATTCATTGCGTTATCAGCAAGGACATTAAATGAAGTTTAATTTTCGAATTGCATTTCACAGATAAGCTAAATTATGAAATTTAAAATAATTTGAACTATATAAATGCTTTAAAAAGATTAATTGAGAGAACTTTAAAGTGGTTCAAAGGAATCTAGTGTAGAAATGGCATAATGATAGAAGAAAAAGTAGTGCATGAACAAAGAAATAGATAAAATGTGTCTGTGATAGAAATCATGTATAATCAGCCAAAAATTTTACGAGACTTAAATTTGCTGAAAGTATGGCTGGAACCATCATTAAACAGGATTTAAAATTAAAAACAAGAAAATGACAGTCCATGGATTGATAGAAAAATATGAAATTAAAAGACTAGAACAAAAGATTGAAGAGAGCTACTGCAAAGAGCTGCTAAAAAGACATGGTACTAATGAAATTATATTTTCGGATGAGAAATTATTTTTACAAGAAGCATCTGATAATAGATAAAATAACAGGATTTACGGAAGATCAATCCAGAATATCCTCTCTCCAAAAGAATTGTTGAGAGGTTTCAGAAATATTTTCATTAATGGTTTGGGGTGTTATAAACAAGAAAGGATAAATGCTTATTTTTTTATTGAAAAAGGTCTTAAAATTGACAAGAATTATTATTTAGAAAAAGTATTGGAATCTTACGCGATTAAAGAAGCTAAAAATGTATGATCATATAAACGAAATTTTTATCATTTTCTTATTTGAAATGAAAAAAATATCAAAAATATATATGTATCACTTATAAAATAGAATTTCTTATAAAAATTTAAATTACGAATTTTTAATAAAAAGATCAATTCTGATTTGAATTAGATAAAAAAATAAATAAATAAAATTGGAACACATATTTTTAGTTGAAAAACTTTATCAATTAAGAACTTATGCTTACAAAATTTTACTCCTGAAATTTTGCGTAAATAAAATTTTGTAAATACTTTGGGAAACATTTCTCGCTATTTATAATTTTTGATAATAATTTATTACTATCAACATGACTATCCAACTTTATAAACACTAAAAGAGCGCAATAGCAAGCAATGTAGCAAAATAAAGGATTCCCCGATAGATTTTAAGACTTCTTCCCGACGATGCTGTTGTCAGTTTTACGGGGTTACAAATTAATTCGATATAATTATCACGTTAATTGGTACTGATTTTCTTTAATTAAATACCGCCGACAGTCGACCCTTTTCACGGGTTATTGCGCCAGTGCTGCTCCACTTTTATTTTCAGCCAACCCCCTCCCCCGCCTGTTCTCGAAAGGAAACAGTTTTAAAGGACCACCTGCACTGTATTGATTTGAAACAGTGGTCGGAAACTTGTAATTAGAGCCCTGAACATATATTATTTCTGCTGTTATTGGCACTTTAAACAAGGTTTATTAACAGATCTATTTTCCTTTGATATCTTCTTAAAAATAAATTCGATTTTAATGAACTTCTTAATTAATATTTGGTAAATGGAATGAATATTTCCCGTAATCCTTTGACTCTCTTTAATTTCAATAATCAAATGTGCTCATTTTGCTCTATTTTTTAAGCAATAAATAGAACTATGCTAAACGAAGAATTATGTTATTTTTCTAAAAAGGATTAATTATTTAATTAGCAAGCTCGATAAATTTCAATAGTTAATTTAAAGATCATATTTCTCCATTAGAAAATAAATCTGTTCTGTATTAAATAATTTATCTTAAAATATAATTTGTGGATTTAGTTAAATAAAGTAAATTTATTTGATAATATGCTTAGTCAACACAATAGAAATTGGCTTAGTTAATGCACACATTTGTTAGCGGGGATTGTTTGCTCAACATAATTGTTTATTCTTTATAGATTTATGTAATAGTTATAAGTTTTTAATTGTTTGCCGATAAGAAATGAGGGGAAAGAGATACTAAAATATGAATACATAACCAGTAGAGGTGAATAAATCGACTTCCTTAAGTCCTTTGTTGAAGACGCTGATCCTTCAGATATCCTATTTTCATATAAAAGAATAATCATTAGGGAATCTATTAACATGATTAGACCTTACCATAACGATATTTTTTATTGGAACACTAATATATAATTTAATTTGGAAGTGTGAAGCAAAATCAAACAAAATTCAAAATCTGTTTATTAGAAAATAAATAAATTTCAAATTACATTTTGAAAATACTCCTTTCTTTGGATGGTGAAAGGATTTTATTTACAATGTTATGAGGTTAGAGGAGGAATTAGAGTAGTTTTTTGAAAAATAGAAAATATAAAAATAAAGGCACTTTGTATTATGATTTCTTAAAAACCTTGTAAAAAATGTAGAGTTCTTTTTAAAAATGATATAAATACACACCCGATACCCTGTTAAAAAGTTTTTGACGTTCTCAAGTGAGAAAATCACTGCTCTTTTGGCATGTTCATTTTTTTCCTCTCGTTTCTCATGTTCTGATACCCAGAGGAAAATCAGTACCTTTTCCAATCCCTGTCAAAGTGTTTACCGCGTAACCCAAGGGTTAGGGATGGTATTTTGAAGAGGAAGCCAAGCATTCCTCTTCGAACTGTCACGGTTGCAGTGATTGATGATGCTCGGAGGTATCTTTCTTTACTACATCTTCCACTCGCATCAGAAGGTTAGGTTCTTTATCTCACTACTCCTGGAGTTTTTAATACTTTCTTCTATTTCAGTACCGGTAGCTCTCTAAGGATATATATATATATATATATATATATATATATATATATGAATCATTTTTTTGAAATGCTTGTTATGTGCAGAAAAAGATAGTAGGCAACCTTATATTATTTTTTTTTTCATAAAAGTGTTGAAGCAAAAAATTAAATGACAGGTGTAATATCTGATATTGAGTATAAGTAGTTGAAGAGAAAATATTGTAAAAAAAAGTATGGTTTCTCCGTGAGGTTAGTTTTCCAAATCCTCAAGGGTGTGATGATGTATTTTGGCGAATACCGCAAAGGATTTACATTTTAAAAGTTTTGAAACAAAAGATAGAGGAATGTACCAGGAATAGCACAATGAAAATTTTTAAAAAGATGTGAAACCATGTTTTAAGATTTCATTTTAGAGCTAATTGAAGACAACATTTTATCCTTAAATTAAAAATAATAAAAGGATTTATCCCAATTTTAAATTTAAAGTTTTTTAAATATTATGAATTTGAAATACATGAAGTAAATTATCAATTTCATGATACCAAATAGAATATTTTATGTATATATTAATCTAAATTCCAATTTAAAATTTCATGAAAAAATAATCATTCATTACAATAACTTTCTAATTCAGTGAATATTTAGATATAGTTAAAATATTATTCCGTATAACAAATATGTTTCCATGTAATTTTTCTCAACGGAGTCGAAAATTAAGTAAAGTAAAATAAAAATCAAGAGAGAGCAAATTATGTGAATAAACGAGTAAGTTAAAAATTAACAAAGCAATGACAGAAAAATACAACAATAATAATAATAATATAATGAAATAAAAACATTAAAAAATAAATAGAAAATTGACTTCTTTTAAACTTCGTAATAAGTAATTCTGCGCTTAAAATATTTGTTTTTGTATATTTTATCATGCAGTTTTCTTCTTCCTTAATAATATTTGTTATTATGGGTTTCTAACCTTCTTTATTAAATAAATATGTAGCGTATATTAAAAAATGTTCCTAAATATACTAATTAAAAACGACATGCTTTATGGTAGTGGGATTTAAAGATTATTTTAATACTATTCTCATTAAATTTGATATCAGGTGATTTTTGCAAAAAATAAATAAATAAATAATAATAATAATAAAGGTAAAATATTTAAAAATCAAATATTTTAAGCTATTTTTATAAATTTTATATTTAAAATTTTTAACTTGTTAATCTATTTAAAATCAATACTTCTTAAAAGAAATCTTGCTTAGCTTAAGTGAAATTTTGAACATTCTGAGATACATATGATCGAGAGTAAAAGGTGAAAAATTGGTAATCGTATATAATATGTTTCTATTAAACTGTTTTATCGAGGTCAATGATTTTTAGTTCATAACACCATAAAACGTAAACCTTTTCAACGCAAGTTTAGTGCTGAAACTGATGTTTCTCAATTATCGTTCTACGCGTAAGGTAATAAATTGGAAAAGGTAATTTACCTTCTAAGTTGAAGAAACGTGATCTTAGAATATTAATTAATAGAAAAATATTTTTGTATACTATATAGTTCATGATAATTTATAATATCGATTTAAAGATACATTGAATTTCTGTGTGACAAATTAAAAAAAAGATTACAAAAGTAAATTCCTAAACATTTATTTATATATACCCAATAAGATGATTAACATTGCTTTGACTTCCAAATTCCATGTCTTATAAAAGCACTAAAGTTAAATTAAAAATACTTTGGAGTAAAAATTCACGAAAAATGTAAAAATGTGTTCGCTTTTCATGAAAATTGCTTTTTCGTAATTAACTCCAGTTATCGCACTAAGAAAGATAATTATAGTAACTATTCCTCCGATAATAATCATTTTCAAAGAGGTAAACTACACACGCAAATATGTACTTATAGTTTTTAAAAGATAAGTTCAAAGGAATAAAAATGCGCATTCATTCTTTTTAAAACTTTTTAAGCAATAAAGTAAAATGCTAAATATTAAGAAATACGTTTTTTTCCCTTGATGATTCAAGTATTTAAATAAAAAATTATTGAAAAAACTGGGAAAGCAAGCAAAGCTATACAGAATAAATATAAGTGACCCATAATATTTAAATGCAGTTTAAAAGTAATTCTTAAGAAAAACAATAAAAATACTTGTTTAAATATATAAATTCAACACAAATTCTATTCAAAAAAATTGTAAAAGATTTCAGTAATGTAAAAGTTGATTTCTAAAATATTCGCTTTGGTGAGAATTTTTTTGAAATATTCATAAAATTCCTTTTTCTTTCATGTTAGATTGGACCAGGATTTAAAAGTAAGTCCTTAACAGGAAAAATTACTCGAAAAGTATTACTTATTTTTTCTTTCTATATAAATGACACTCTCGTAATGAAACCACATTTATATATTTTCTTAATATAAATTCCTGATGACAAAGTTATTCTACTTACATAGAGATTGAAGAAATAGTCATTCACAAAATGGTTGCATAAAATAATTTTTTTCTTGTCAAAATAGCAAAATTTGAAAAGCATCTTTATAAAGACACATCGAAACAAAAATGTTTTGCTACTTATATAGTTTACTGATAGTTATTTTATCGTTCATATTGGTTTTTAAAGCAATATTTCATTCTAAAACAAAATCTTAGTAGTGTTTTTGATACGCAAAAGTCTTTTTTTAGTTCATTTTTACCATCTTACGATTTTAGAAAGGTATGTTTCCAGTTGTCAGCCAAATCATTATTAATAATTGATAGCCTATTTTGAAATTTTATTGTAGATAGTATAATTTTATCTTTTCATAAGAATAAAAAATTCTTATCGATCCCAAAAGTATGAAACATTGCGATGTTAATAAATATCATAATAAAAACATGCATTAAAAAAACATAAGTGAAATTGAATGATTTATTTTGAATTTTGCATCACAAATTTTATTTAATTTCTGCTACGATTGTAGAATAGCTTTTTTTAAAAAATAAATCATACTTTTCTGTAATTAAAACCGAATACCAGGTTTAGCTCCATGTTCAAATTTTAATAATGCTTTCGATAAAAAATGAGTAGTAGGTCATTTTATGATTTGCTGAGTTAATTTTATCTCCATGAATAAGAATAATTTCTTACAGATTTTATCTCCCATATTACAGAATTTCTTCTAGATTTTATCTTATTCTCTTTATTTTTATTGAAAAAAACTCTTGCATTGAATTTTATTTTTAGTCATGGAAATAAAAATTAGAATAGGATTTGAATGATAATATTATGATAGTAAAATATTGTATATATAAACTGAATATTTGAACTAACACTTTGTTGGATAACTTTTAGGTTATCATCTTTAATTAATTTAATAACTATTTGAGAGTATACTTTGCATATAATATATATAATCATACATAAGAGTTTGTTTCACATAAAACAAATTCATATTTGCTTAATCTTATTGTAAGATAACATGATGTTTTCATTAAAATATGAATATATACTATGCGTTTGCAACAATTAAAATCGATGAATGCTCTGTATATTAATATTATGCTGTTTGTATAAACTAGATTCTACTTATACATCTTCCTTCTCCACTGAACTTTAGTATCTTAGTCATACAATTTTGCAAAAGCATGCTTAATAAATAAAAATAATATACATGTTAAATTATATACATTAGGTTTACAAGCATACACTTATGTACATATTAATATTCAGGATACTTAAATTATTTGCAGTTTTAATAAATAATTCTGCATTGCAAAGGAAAAATATTTGTCTAATTATTACAAAACATCTTAAATAATCATGGCAAAATTAATGTTCTCCTTGCACAGATGCTTTAAAAAGATTTGGAGAATGAGGAGTCATTTCACTGGCTAACTAAACCTGAAGATAAGAGTCGAAAACAATCTCAAACACATCCATTCATAGGCCTTTTTCAATATCAATTTTTTTTATTTCAGACCTCGGTGCAATTTGCTTAACCGATATATAAATTACTCTTATGAATACTTCCTCAAATATGCTAAAGGATTCAATTTGGATATATTAGAAGCAGTTTGCAGGCTATCCAGAAGTGGAAGAAATGATGAAATTCCCCGATGTAGAGTACATCAGAGTAGACAGCCGTGTAGAATATATGAATGAACTGATGGGATGAATATTTGATACTTAAGTACACGATAAAAGACCGAAGTATCTGTAGCCTTCCAACAGTAATGAAACCAAAATTACCTGAGCATAATATAATAAAATTAACAATTAAGAAATATTCGAAGTAACACTTTGACAGGGTAAGGGGATATAACGGAGTCGAAAATTCACTGTAATAAAACTATTTTCAGAATAAAAAAATAAAGCAGTAGTTTCAAATTATTGATAGAGATTGTGAAACATAACAAGGAATGTAATAAGTAATGTAGACTGAGGTGCAATTCTATACAGTAACAAATGTAATTTACACGTACGTATCCATTGTGCATATATATATATATATATATATATATATATATATGCATAGAATGATAAATTGTATACATATAACAACAAGGGGTATACGTCCAATGAAAATATGATACACAAACATAAACAACTATATATATGTGGGTTTATGTTTGTGTATCATATTTTATTATTTTTAATTCTAATATTTTGACCTATTTTAAGTGAGCATTTTTGGATAGGACTGTACAACTAATTATGACGAACTAAAAAAAATATCATGGTCTTATAAAATTTCATCATTAATTGTAATAATGATCATGCCGTTATTAAAATTCATGAAAGTGATAATGCAAGCTTTATTTACGGCAAATTCTAGGAAAAATATAAATGTCTGTGAAAGAGTAAGACAAAAGAGAAAAAGGTTAAATGCTATAATTTTCTTCAATCTTTTAAATTAAATATTTTATAAGATTTTCTTATAAGTGGTTCTTCAATTTCTGGAGTCTTTCAGTTACTTCAAAGAAACAAAATTCTTAAAATAATAAATTCCTTCTTTTTACTTATAAACAAAATTATTTTACTTTTAACAGATAAGCAGCTTTTATTCTTAAAAAACAAAAAAAATTTATTATAAGGCTAAATGCACTACGCATTTCTTCACCAAACATGAGATACTCTGCAATAGTTAGAGATGTAACCAGACTTCATAAAATAGAAGGAATTTTCTGGTCAGTTGAGATACAAGGTAAAAGTGTATAATTTTTAACCATTAGCTGATAAAAGATAGATATTTTTTGGCAATGCTAAGTGTAGATATTTATGACAATTTTTAGCATAATTCACAATTTTTTTTTTTTTTGCAATGAAACCTGACATAGATCTTATGTGTTGAATTTATGAAAGCATTTTCCATTATTTTACTTATATTTATGCAACTTAAAACCTACATTTATATTTTTCTCTGGTCAGATTACTTGCTTTGTGAGAGAAAATATTCAAGGAAAAACATTCAACAGTAAAAAGTTTCTTAAGGTGGGGGAAAAAAAATTTTTCTTTAAGTGCCGTTTTTTCTCAATTACAAGTTTTATAAGTTTAACAACCGTCAAATAACAGAGATGTCCATTTTTGCTCTTCATTTTTAAATTAAGCTTTCATAATTAACTTCAAATAGGTTAGAAGCTTATTCAGTATACTAAATCGATTTTAGTTTAAACTGCTGTAGATTTGACGTTAAACTATGAAATAAACACTCTGCATAGTTGATCATTTTACAACTGAAGCCTATTATATTAAGCTGTTATCGTAAGGGGACAAAAAAATCCGGATGATTTTCGAATACTAGAGGGTTATGCATGAGAAAACAGAAACATAAATCCTCTTTGGCTCAAAGACAATAAAATCTGCTAATAAAGACAATACGAACAACTTTCTGGGGAATTTTAAATTAGCACATTTGTTACACTTAGCCGTATGGGAAAACTATATTTTGGAATAGTGATCATTTCAGTTTTCATTCATGATACGGCATATAAGTACATAGACGTAATTTAAGTCTCACTGTTTATTTTACATGCTATCAAATAAGTCAGAAGTTATATTTTAGTAAGCGAATGGTACAACACACACCACTTAATCCATGCAATTTATGCGCAATGTTCAAGTTCCACTTGATTTTATTTGCCGAATCCATTGAAAACTTCTGCAAAGAAATAGGATTGCGATTTTTGCCTTCCCAGAACATGAACGGTACACAAACGTAAACTATCATTCATTTAATACGTTTAACGCAAGAAAATAATAGAAAATCTTATGTTCGTTTTATTGGGAAGTACTTACAATTCAAAGAAGTGTAGTTTTTTTGTTAGATGACTATTACAATTAAAAATGTATTTCATTTATTATTCATTTTCTTTCATAAATTTTTTTTATGCAAGAGTTTAATTGTGGTGTACCATTTTTTTCTGTGGGGGTTGTTTGTTTTTCAAAAGTATGTACTTATAATAATAATATGTATCTTAGATTTAAATGAAGATTAACCATTTGGTGATGACTCTTAAATTAATGACAAGTTTCATCCATGAAAACTCTCATTGTCATAAGACTCGGAGTCATCACTGAAAACTCGTGACTCAAGAAGTATCAATATAACTTGTAAAACTCATTTTGCATCACATATGTAGATATTAATACACTAACATGGTATCTAATTTATAAAATGTAACGCTTGAAGATAACATGAATTTCACAATGTATCCAGGTTGTAATAGAAAAACACACGTTGGGAAAATACGGAAACACTTGATATTATTTCTAAGTAATTTGTCAAGTGATTTCAACAGGATAAAATATTATGTTCAATGTTATAATACCAAAAAAGCCAGATCACACATGGATATTTTTTCTGCTTTCTTGCATTACATGCTTAGAAGGAATGAATTAACTTTTTAGTTCCCAGAAGGGAAGGAAAAAGCTTTGTATCGCATCCATATCTTTATGGATAAACTACAGCGATTTCAATCAATATTGTCGCACCCACGGTGAGACTTCGTTAAAAAATGAAACCGGGGGTTCCGCTTCAAGATTAGGCTCGTTACTTTTTCTTCTATAGCAGCCCAGTGGGGTATGTTTTAAAGTGAATATTTCCCTAACATTTTCAGAACGATATAAACTGCGTGTGTTCAGAAATTTAAGCACTTTTTGTCGAAGTTAAAAATCTTAAGTGCTTTTCCATAATAGATACTTAAAGCTGATATAGATTACAGCGTAATTGATACTGAAAATGGATACATAAAAGATGGAAAAAGGGAGTAGGTTGGAGTGCACGAAACAGCAGGAGTCTTATTATCTTTTTTACAGTGCAGGAAAAGTTCCCTAACTATACTGGAAAAAAGAAAATAAACTGTATTTTTGAAAATTCACTATCTAGAAACATAAGATGAATTCTCACAAATGTAATCTAGAACCGAAAAGGAAACTGTTATAGAAATTGCAGTGAAAACAATAAATGTATTGTCAGCATCTTTTTACACTTTATTTGAGAATAATGTTAAAAATTCTTTAAATTAAATTTGAATATACGTACACAAAAAGAAAAATTAGTGGATATTTAAAGTAGAGGCAATGATAATGAAAACATCCTTAACATTTTTAATATAATTTAATGGATAATTTTTCATTTTTTAATTTCGTCAAAAAAGCTACAATTTTCCACAAATTGTACAATAATTCATTGGGACAAAATTATAATAAATTATGGGAACCTAAATTAAAAATGAATTAATTGAAAAAACGAACTTTAAAAAAGGAACAAAAATAGAAAATTGAATAAAAGAAAGGAAAATAACGTCATATACTTCTTAAAAATTATAGTAGAGTTTAATATCCGATTTATTTTATTATCTGACAAATATATGTATCTTATAACTATTTCACGTGTTAAATAATAACATAATTATTAATCAAATATATGTTTTATTAGTGAATTTAATGTCTGCGTGTTACGCCTTCATTTTCATTCGGGTCAAATATAGGTACACCATGAATATAATTTAAATTTTTTAACATTTGGGAAGAAAATATATTGAGCAAATTTAATTTTATTCTATCATCTAATAATGTATTTACATGATAAAAAGAATTACAAAATTTCAGCCAGACAAAAGTTGTTGAATTAATTGAAATAACGAGATAAAAAAAATTATAATTAAAGTTGTGGAAATAACTAAAAAATTTTAATTATAAAAAATTTATAATTAAAATTGTGGATTATTTTAGACAAGTTATAACTAAACAGCTGTTTTGTTAAACAATATATAATAAACTGTAGTTTGACTCCATATATACTTTTAAATCCTTGCTTGCAAAAACATTTCTGATAGCAATGAACAATGAAAATAGTAATTCATATCATCGCTTTGGTTATATATATGCGTTTTAGTATACATTTTTGAGATCGCATTGCTTAAAAGTTATAATAATTCCTATTATTTTTTAGTGATTTTAATTAATATAGGACACGATTTTAATTATTTTTCAAAACAAGAAATTTTATCTTCAAAGTTTTTCCATAAAGTGAATAATTCATATTCTTCTCTTATATATAAAAAGGTAATTTAATCCTAAAATTTGTTTTTTATTTCAAATTTCTTTAAATTATGATTTGTTACCTTTAAAAAAGCGTAATAAAATAACAATATTTAGCAAATATGTAATAAAATATACTTCAATCAAAAGCTTATCTTTTATATTCAATGTAAGCTGTTTGAAGTACGAATGTAAAAAAATTTAAGGGCATCAATTTATAAACAGAACTTGAAACTCCTAGCATTTTCATTTCATAAATGTTACATTATTTTATGATAATGATGTGACTCAAAATGCCACACAAATTGTTTGTAATAAATGTACTTGTAATTATGAATAAAAAAATTTTTGTAATTTATTCAAAACTACTGTCATGTATGTCATCCATCTTAAATTTCTTTTTATAATGATAATAATAAAGAGTGATGAGAAATGCATGAGAAAGCAA
This sequence comes from Latrodectus geometricus, assembly GCA_026290005.1. Taxonomy (NCBI): domain Eukaryota; kingdom Metazoa; phylum Arthropoda; class Arachnida; order Araneae; family Theridiidae; genus Latrodectus; species Latrodectus geometricus. The sequence continues at coordinate 169,615 of JAPDSC010082954.1, read as the reverse complement.
ATATTCATCATATGTTTGTGAAAATGAAGTGGGTTATTCATATTCATGAATGTCAATTTTCTGAGAAGTGCATCTCTACTCTCCGGCAAACCGCAGAAATAAAATAATTCGCTCGTCTCCTTATTTAAAAGACAGGTTAGGGAAAAAATAAAATATACGTCCATTCCCTTTCTTCCATAAAGACAACTTAATCTAAGTAGCTTATAGAAAAGTTTCGGATTGTGTATTATATATTTTACCTTTTTTGTCATTGATCTTTTAATTCCTTACTGCAAAATAGCAAATTTTTAATAAAAACATTTAAACATTACATATGCAACGTTTTTTTTTATAATTTTAAAATTGTTATTTTAACACACATTTAAGAAATTAATATTTTCAGATGCAAAATTCCGCTTTTTAGTAGATTTTTAACAGCTCAAACGGAATAAAAAAAATTTCTTACTCTTTGCTTTATCATAATTGTTAGATTAATTTTAAATGCGACACAAAAAAGAAATCTGCATAATTTGAAGTGTTACCGACTGTGTAATTCTTTTAGGCTTAGAACGTACGGACGGACGCACGCGCGCGTACACCCACACTCCATATATATATTAGAGAAGGGGTATGTTATTAGAAATAATTTTTGTTTGCTGTGGTTGAACATTATTTCTGATAATAGAATGTGTTATATTAGATACTTTTTAAGTAGGGTTATATTAGATACTTTTTAAGTTCATCCATCATATGTTAAACGGGAAAAATGAATATTTTCTTGTAATTTCTTTTTGTTCAAAACTGTAATTACATTTTTCATATATAACATATTTTCTTTGCATTTCTATATTCATTAGAAAAATAAGTGTTAAATAAATTTACTCATTCTAATAATTCATTAAATTCACTGTATATGTGTGGATTTCTTTTTATAAAACGAAATATGCGTAAATGTTTCTATTTCAAGAGGGTGAAGCATTTCCTGTTATTCCCCTGACTCAAAATTTGAAATTAGTGTTTCTTTAATACTTACAGATTTTTTTTCCTTTATAAAGTAAACTTTCATTATGAATATGAAATAAATTTTCTTATATATGTTTACTCTTTCTTGTTAGTACTGTAAGTTAAAACAGCTTGGAATTTATCATACATAATGGTATCTAATTCTAAGAAGCCAGCAGAAAGAAAATTAACTTTCTGTGATGGCCATTATTTGCTCTATGGGACCTTTAGCTCACTGTTTCAACCAGGACATAATAAACAAGAGGGAAAACTTGCGATTGAACAATTATGTCATTAGAGACTCCAACAACTTTTTGATGGTGAAAACAGGGATTAAATCCAGGAGAAAAATGTTCTTACAAGACGAATGAGTCACGTTGAAGGCGAGGACTTTTAATTGTGCCTCCCTGATCCAATCAGAGGGATTCGTAGGGGGCGGCAACTCGTAGGCTGGTTTTTATTCAAGGGTGCGGGAACGTTTCCAATTAGGCGGCCTGCGGTCCGACGCGGAATGAAATTTCCGGTCAATCTACACGGACTGCGGCGACGATTGAGTCATCGAAATTCAATCCGAGCTATTGTGGCAGAGACAGACTACCAGTGATTGACCTCTTCAAAACTTTTCCCCTCTTCCGCGAACAACATACGGGGGAACTGGATGAATTGTGTAACAAAGTTTCTCTTCTATTACATGCTTCATTACCATGACTGCAATCATTGTGAATCGCAGATTTGTTAGCTCCGTCCTTTTAATCTGTCCATAATTTGTTTCCAAACTTTGGATTATTGTTTTAATTGTTCGTATCTAATGATGCATTCCTTTTCAACACAATAGTACATTGCGATCCAGAAATTCAAATAGTAAAAAAATGCGAATTTGTTAAAAAAAAAATTATACAAATGTATATAAAGAAACTAAATAATCCTTTATTATCATGCAAATTATTTGTTTATATAAACTAAATATTTTGTTTAACCACTATCTTTATTTTACGAGTTAGTGGGATCTGATAATTAATGCTTTCCAAGTTTCAAAAATTGTTTTGTAATTCTAGTTGAATCTCCTCATCCTTGTTACTTTTTCTTTTTTATTACATATTTTAATTTTTATCGACATTTTAAAGTAAAAAATTCATTTGCTTTAAAATATCAATAAAGTTAAAATAAATGTGAAAAAGAAAAATTATTATTGTCCACAGTAATTAATGTTAAAAATTTGAAAAGATGTTCAATTAAAGAAAATTAAATATTGAAATGTTTCATGTAAAAATGGAAATCCATTAGTTTGTTAAGTTTTCCTTTTGAATTCAATAATTTTCAGATTTGGTGGCGCAATATCATTATGAGAAAACCTAACACACATCAAAACTCAACATGGTATTAGTTAGATTACGTTATTCAATACTTTTTCGAATACCTTTTTCTACTAATTGGAATCGCTATGCTCTATCAAACGTTTCATAATTCTGAACCCCGTGCAAATATGAAGTCATCAGTTAAATTAAACTTCTTATGTAAGAACTTCTTTACCACATTAACGTTAGAATTTTTTATCATACGAAATTTAAATGTCCATAGATTATAGTAAATATGACATTTTTCTGTTGAATATCAGCTTTTCAAACTAAGAACATTTTTCCTCTACTTGATCACCACAGCCATCCACAGAAATTGAATCCTGACATGTCTCATATTAATATTATTTTTGAACAGTATCCTGCACGATTTCATACCAAATTCTTTCCTGTAGTAGAGATAAATCGCCCAAATTCCGATACGGTGGCAACCATCTTCTATTGATGTCTCAGCAATTGCTTATGTGAGCAATATCAAAAGAACTATTAGTTCTCTTTGAAAAGGAGTTTGGGAAGTTTTGAGACAATTTATTGAAATTCTTTTCATGTGCGCCAACCAATTTCTTTTGAGAACTCAATTCTTGGGTGACGAAAAGGGAATGACAATATAATCGTTCACAAATGTAATTATTGTTGTAAATGTCTAAGAAGTGATTAATAAAAGGACCCGTACATTAAGGAAGGAGACACAAGGCTATAACACTCTATTGTAGGGATGCTTGGCATGAAACTTAAAGCTAGGTTTCCAAATTGTCTTGAATATCTTCTAACAGTCTGCAAAGACTATAATGCAATTCATAACTGTCACTCGACGTGCGTGTAAATAAACATTTTCTACTGTCTTCAGAAGGTCAAGAGATATGGGTAGGGATCATATATTCGATAATTGCTAATGATGCTGTTGAGACAGCACTTTGACAATTCTCTGTCTTCTCCTTCTATTAGAACCATCCATCAACCTTTACTACATGCTATTGTTTACCCCCTACACACATACATTTTTAACAGCATAATCTAATCATACCCACACCTCATAAATCGTGTAATTATTACTTTCAAGACGATCAGTATTATACATTACACTATCATTGTAATTGGTAAGAGAAATATTGTTACAATCAGCGGAAGACATCGGTAATCAAATTGTATTAGAGATTTTACTAGATAGAGAATAGTTTCTTATTTGATGAATGTACAATTAAGTTAGAATTTTCCTTGTTTATTTTCTAGACCTGAAATTCCAACCATTTGGCTTATCTGACAAAATGTATTTAAGCATATGAAAATTCATTGCAATTAGACAACTCATCTTAACATGTTCAGTTATTTCTTTTCTCTTTTTTCAATACAAAGATTGGCCAGAATAAAAGATGCTCTGTGTTTTTTCAATAGAACACGGAGATTCTTTATGTTTTCTCACTTTATATATAGCATGATAGAATAATGAATTCATTTATTTATTCAATATCAAATTTTTCTTACGTCATATCAACAATAAATACTTTGGATTTAACTGTCCATCTAGAGTTACATAATCTCTGACTTGTAATTAGATATCTAGATATTTCACTATTTTTATTGTTTAAGTTACAAGTATCATTTTCTGTTGAATCTTGGTCCAAAACCGAGCGTTTCATAAATAGGGTAGGACGGTAGAATCAAAAAAGAAATTGTGTGATAACTATATCTTTCGTATATGTAGCTGACACACATAATAACATATAAGTTGCTTCATACATTAATTGCATAGCTAATTCATCCCTGATTAATTAGAGAATGAAAAGAAACGCGAAGAATAAAAAAGACAATTGTGAAACAGCGCGGTAACATTTTGGAAACATACTGCAATAGTATTCGATTATCATGGAAATCCGGTCTCTCATAACATATTGAGAGGGAGGATAATAAAGAGCAATTAAATAAATTAGCTTGCAAAAAACGGACATATTTGATGTTATGATAAAAATAAATTGGATTATTGATTTAAGTTGCAATTTTTTATTATTTTTTATTAATTATCTTTTTGCAGTCATTAAAATAGGGTAAATATTTCGTGTATTCAACTATTTAACTAACCAGTGAGCTCATGTAAGAAATTACCCTTAAATATTTCAATTAATCAATGAAAATACAATTTTATACATATTCTAAAAAATTTCACTAAAAATATGTAATGCTTTGAAGGAAATAATTTCTACGTTTAATTAATAAAGTACTCAAGGAATTACGATAAGGACATTATTATATATTAATATTTAAATTAGTAATTCATAATACTAACATAGAGATGCATTTTTATATATTCCTTTTATTTTATTTTGGATATAAAGGATAAATACAATTAAATTATATATATATATATATATATATATATATATATATAATTCATCAAAATATTTATTAAAGCATTTTTTAATAACTTTTGGAAGAAGTTGAAGACGGACCGTTATCAACGAACACATTTAAATATGCATGAGAAAAGAGTGTTCCAATAAAATTCATATGACGAGATTTAAATGCTGCTCAAACTCATTTATCCAATCAACTCATTTTATGCTTGCTATTACAGCGTAAACATCCTGTACAGCAACGGTAAACGGTTCCGACTGATCCCTCGAGCCCTATTGATTCAAAAGTCAGCTGGCCAAGCAGCCGGGCTCTTATCAGTCGCGTGTGAACAGTCTTCATTGCTTATTCATTACATCCCACCCCCATCAATTCCGCTCCATTGATAACTCATTAATAACAAAAAGGGACATGGAAGACACGTCCAAAGGGAACTCTCTCTTTACCTGCCCTATCTAAATTAAAGATCTGCTGGGCGTGAGCCATCCCTTTCCTAATTCTTGCCTTCACTCTTGCAGCGGAATCGATAGAATTCGCTTTCACTTTTTTGTTTTCCAACGCTTTTTTTCCCTCATTCTTCGTTTAGTCCGTCTTTCGCTCTTATAATCTGGGAAAGTTGTCAGTTTTAGTGCCTTTTAACGCGAGTTCGAAATGCGAGGAGATTACAGGATTAGTTCGGCGAATTGAGGCCGTGGAGACTCTTTTTAAGATGCGTATTAACAAAGGAGATACAAGGAAGTTGGGAAGAGGCATTAAAAGTTGAAAAATTGCTCCACTGTTTTCCGTTGTCTTGCGTTTTTCCAATGGAGAAGTCTTAATTCCAAAGCCTTTTTACAATTGGAAATTTGATGCTTTCACTTTCAGTGCAATGCTTATTTTATTAACTTAATGAGTCATTGATTGAAGAAGATTTTTGTAATTTACTCTGCTTTAATAATCTAGCTCTTATCGTAAAGAAATATTAACTTGAATGCTCAGTTCTTTATTTCTGAGAATTCAATAAATTCTGTGAATCTTAGACATTTTCATCTTTATTGAATGATTTTCTTTTAGTATTGATAAATTTGTTCTTAAAAAATTATCATCACTCATTTGAAATTTTAGAATTGATTGAAGAAAACTAAACCAATAAAGTGAAAAGTTTTCGCCTTTTACGTGCAAATAGTAATACAATTTTGTTTTACAAAGAACATTGCATTCACAATGCATATCAGACGTAAAATGTGGTTTCTTTAATTTTCAGCAACCAGTAAACTTTAGCATAACCTCTGGATATTTATTTTGATGAGAAAGAATAAGACTGAAGTACATATATATCATCTTCATTTTCTACATGCTAAAATGCAACAATAAATAACTGTAACTAAGATATAAATTTTAACTATGCTAATAAGCTTTTTGTATAAAAAACGATTTTTAAAGTGACAAAAATGACTCAGAAGTATTTGCATTATGAAAATGGAAAAATTAATTCGTTCTTTTAAAAACAAATAACGTTAAACAGTCACACTCTACAAATGAAGACTAAAGATATCCATAATGCTATCCACACCATTATCACAAAGATGGCCAGTGCGCTCTCTCAGAAAAAGTATATAAATGACGTTGGCTACAAGTTTTACAGAATTCAAACGTCTGAGGAAACCGACGTGATACTCGTCATTGAAAGGAATACTATCCTTTCAGAACGGTAATTTGTATCAATAAAAATGAGCCTAATATCCAGTTCACAGTAATGATCGTTTGCTATACCAGGATAAAATTGTTATTTTATAAACGATAATGAAACTTTGAGCTTCTTATATGACATTGTAATATAATAATACTCACAATACACCACTCTTCTTACCATACTATCATACCAATTACCTTTTGCTTTTACAAACGTGTTCTCTTAACTGGAGAACATGTTGGTAAGATACTGTGCAACCCAGAATCAAATTATAACTTGTCTCGTATATTGGTTCTAGGTGCTCTTTTTCCATATTTTAGCTATATTTGCAGATTAGTAAATTCACATAGCTTTATAATTAATATTTATTAGTATTACAATAAGAGTGTAAAGGAGTACGCATTGAAATAATGTACGAATTAATTTGAGAGCACAAAATCGCTTCTCTAGAGGACACATTATTGACAACAAAGAAATTTCGGTGTTGCAGAAAGAAAAACTTAAGAAGCAATCAAGCATTTATTCGAACAAAAACAGTCTTCTTGCATTATCCAAAATCCATGTGTTTCATTCTCTGATTCATCATCTTAAAAAAGTTATTTTAATCGTTCAGATATGAATAACTAGTTCTTATTTAAAGAACACAATGTTTTCGACAAATCTAATAAATAGAATTGCAAGATTCAGTTTTGCAGTAGCATTTCGAAAGTGGGAAGCTGCCAATACGTGCATTTTGTTCTAACAGATGCAATGTGATAGATTTACCAATTTTGTTTTTTTACTTTTGTATTACTTGATTTTACTTGTTTTTGGATGACATATTCGGGAACATTATTTGTGATATATCGACATTTGATTACAATCGCTTTCTTTATGTTCATAAAATAATTATAATTATTTTTTCTGAAAATATTTAAAATGCAAAAAAGATAAAATGAATTTCTTCAATACTTTTTCGGCTTTTAAATCTATTTTGTCATTTTCCAATCTTTAAAAGATTATATTAATATTGAACGATAAGTAACATGTAAATAATAAAAGATAGTGAAGCAGCGTCATTTATTTTACAATTAAAATAAAAATGAAAGTTAAAAAACTTGGAAAATAAATATTTAACTCTTTCAATTTAGTATGTACAAAAAAATGTATTCTTATTTGATTCATTTATTTCTTTAAAGGACGCCGTGGGAAAAGAGGAATGAAAGGTGAACCTGGAGATCCAGGAACGACGGTAAGAACACGATATTTTGCAATTATCATTTCAAGAAATAATCCAGAAAATGTATGGCTCAAATCACTCCAATAACATTTTACCAACTATACAAAAAGTCACCAATGTAGAAGCTCATTGTAATAAAAGACAGAGGTTATAAAAATATAAATTTATCACTCTACAATCACATTCCATTCATAAACATCCTGTTCATTTTTTCCTAGTACAGAGAATTATTTTGCATTAAATCGTGAGCTTTAGTTTGCCAACATTCCAAATAATAAATCTTGTTACAGCTAAGTAAAAAAACTTCTTACATTAACTCTCATTTTTATCTAAATGAATCAAGTACTTTTTTTTTCCTTTTTGTAAAATTTACTTTATAAAGATTTCATAGCCTTATTTAATCTTAAAAGTTGATATTAGCTTACAAAATTACTTTTTTCTCTCTGGTATCAGCTAAAAGCGTTTCATCTGGACATTTTGGAGACTTACTTTATATGATAAGCGTTGCTGACAATTCTGAAACATCAGTAGACACTTAGGCCTTTTACAACAAAGCACTTTATTGAATGAGTTCTGTCTTTTACAGTTTCAGTTTTTTTTTTTTTATTCAAATGTAAGTACATGTAGTTTATTATTTTTATAAAATAAGAACATTTAGAATTTTGAATCAAAGGAAAGGAAAACTTAATAGAATATTTTGCCAGAACTCAATTCTTCAATTTACTTATAAACGTAGTTGTGGTACAAATCGAAAACTTTTTTGAAATTCTTATTTTTTTATGTTAACTATAAATGAAGATATATTTATAACATCCAAATATTTAAGGCAACGCGACTTCAATGTTCTGCAAGTGTTTTCGAAATTATTGATATTAAGCTAATTAAATCTTATATTAAGCTAATTAAGCCTTATTTCCAATCTAAAATGATATGCACATCACACATAGCGCTATTTATAGAATATATGAATAATGATCCTGAAAAAGGGTTTTTCAAGAACTTTATATCTTTATATAGTTCTAGGTAATATTTATTTATAACATTTGTTGTAAGTTTTAAATAATAATTTTTTATCTCGCTAAATAATTTTCAGATTGAATAATTACTGATATTGCAAATGTGCTAATAATAAGTAACTTCCGAAATCATTATTTCATTTGATTTTTTATTTTAGTTTTCTATTAAAAAAGTCCCTAACAACAAGACTGAAAAAATATTTCTATTTATAAAATGTGATAAATAATAAAACTAATAAATTATATGTTTAGGTAATAAATTGTTGAATATTAAATTATATTCAATTAATAAAGTTTTCCAATCTTTAGAATACATTAAACAGTTTAAAAAATATTGGAAAACTCAATATCCCTAAATTAAAATGAATAATATAATTTTTAAATAGTTGTAATATTTCAATTATTATTCTAGTAATAAAGTTCATTTAATACTTTTTAAATTAAATTTAAAAGTTTTATAAAATTGTCATTCACAATAAAATTTAAGTAAAAATTTAATAAAGATACATAAAATATTTTATCCATAAAAATATGTACGTATAAAATTATATATGTATACATAAAATATATACATACATATTTATATGTATATTTAATGTTTACAGGTTACTCACAAGCAACTGATGGCTTAAAAAAATGTATGACTATAATTTGTTTCTATACTGATAAAATAATTATTAAATAAAAGTAAAATCATGTTCAATGCTTAACTAATAATTTTTATAGTCTCGCCTTTAATTTAAGCCACAGACAACAATATTTTTGGAAAAGCTTCTGCAGCAGCATGAAATATAGATAATCAAATTTTATTACATATCTTTAAAAGAAATTTTTTTAATTTAATTGTGGACATAGGTTTTAAAATTGTCAACTTATTCTTCATATATTCATCATCTGCAAAAACAAAGTGGATTTAGACCAGGACTGGATGCCGGCCAATCTTCTGTGGAAATAAAAGATAGACAATTCTGTTTGCATCACTGTTGAACAATCTTTCTTTAGTGGGCGGGTCCCGAATCTTGTTGAAATGTGGATGGATCCTTTTTAAATACATTTTTGGCTTCTTTAATCATGTGAGATTTCAATACTTTTTCTAAATAATAAGGTATTTACGTATTAGGGTCACTGCCGCTAATTTAAACTCAATCCAATCGAAGTAGCGCTTAATCTATAGCTAAAAAATTTCTTTTACTACTTAAGAAAAGTTTAATAATTATAAAAAGAAATTTTCTAATTATAAGGAAATTTCTTTGAAATTCCATGGGCTTAAAAAAGCTGCGGTGGTACTAATACGTAAGTACCAATAATAGTTTTTGTCAATTTTAACACCATTTTTTCAACAAAAAGGAGAGTCAGTTTTCCTCTCTTGCTTATCCAAATCATTACTGAAAATATTTTATGGAACCTTTGAACAATTATTTTTGTACAACAAATATCCTGCATTGGTTTTGCATAAATCCTGTTAGTTTTCCTATTATCAGATGCTTGTCGCGAAAATAATTTTCTTGTAAGTAGATCTTTGTGATTTCTTAGTTTTTCCACATTTTTTTCGATCAATCGATGGACTGTCATTTTCTTGCAAGTTTTTCATTTCAAATTCTGTAGTAAAATAATTATGATTCCAGCCATATTTTTTTCACTAATTTAAGTCTCGAGAAAAATTTCTGGCAGATTGTGCAAGATTTCTTCCAATTCTTTTGAGGACACATCTTTTTAATTTTTTGTTCGTACACTGTGTTTTCTTCCACCATTATTCCGCATTACTGTTCTACCTGTTTCTTTGAACCATTTCAAAGTTTATTCATTTAATCGTTTAATATCATTTTTATATATTTCAAATTTTTAAAAATTTTACTTTCGTTTATATTTATTAAGCTTCATATAGCGTCCTTGCTGACAATGCAATGAATAAAACTGATTTTCATGGAAAAAATATCATCTGCATTAACACTCGTAGAATTAAAATAAAACTATTAAGTGCTGCCAACATAAAAGAAGCTTTTAAATAAAAATTATATGCAAAAGAATTTTGCCATCAAATTCTTGTGGGCACTTTGTATTATGTATATAATTTAAAATTTTCCAGTTCAGAAATCAATAAAATTTTTTTCAACGAAAAAGAATTTCATTTCATATTTGTGAGTATTTTTAAAATTGCTATCCAAAACCCTGTTTAAGTTAAATATATATATATATATATATATATATATATATATATATATGTGTGTGTGTATGTATGTGTGTGTGTGTGTGTGTGTGTGTGTGTGTGTGTGTGTGTGTGTGTTTATTATATTTATGTATGCATACGTATGCAGGGTATTTGAAAACTATACATCAAAAATAGTTTTCAAAAAAATTTCAATAATATTACGTAAAATTAACTTGAGAGAACATAAAGGTATTTCCTATGTGATATGAATGCAAAAATATCACGAGCTTATGTTGAGTTCCTTGGAATGATAGATAAAAATACTTCACAGGCTTGAACCACCCTTTAATGCACGGATTTCAAGTAAAATGCCTATGGAGAGCTTGTTCTGATGTACTTCATGTATGCGTAAGGAAATAAAGGGATAGTACAAAGAATGTACAGTAAGCTATTTTTGTGTAAGAATCTGCAAGATTCACTAACATTTGAGTGTCTTCGTCAGGAATTATGTGTGAATAAAACATTTTGTTCCAAATGAAATACGGTCACTGAAAGACATGAAAAAGATCCCGCAATCGAAAAAGCAATCTTACGTACAATGAAGAATACCTATTTGAGAAGACTGAGGCGATTGGACGTGTATTAGTTAAGGGACCTTACAGCTGCTGGGAAGACTTTGTATTAAATTGAATGTACTCTTGTAGTTTGTAAAAAATCTGTAGACTATTATCCTTTTCAATCAGCTTTATTCGCTAGTATCTACAGCAATTTTAGCCAATTCCATTTTTTTTCTGCGGTTGTTTTGTTCATTGATGAGACTATCTTTTACTCCAGAGAACCACTCATAATTCTCTTCCAAATGAATGAAATCACATATTTTGGCTTTTGATGAACCACATTGCACAAGAGCACATGACTACAGACACCCTTCTAGTAGTGTTGGGTGACATTTAGAGCTGGGTGTACATTCTCATAATATCTGAAGTAGCTATAGGGATTGTAGCATGATATTTACATGATATTGCATGCATGATATTTTTACTAATAAACACAAATTTGAACACTGTACCTTTGAATCTTGCATCGCTGTACATGGTTGCTCATTTGTACGAGGTATATATAATATTCGAACATTTATCTTAAGCTGCTCCGTGAATAAACTGTTGCTTTCTGTAGCCCGCACTATCTTTCAGTTACTTGTTTGTATTGCTTCACAAACTGGGCCTACTATTCTCTGTTCCTCCACATCGTTTCACTTACATGTTGATATTGACAACTGTGTATTTACGAAAGAGGAGGCTTTATAAGCTAATTATCTCGAGTATAAATTTTTTTTGACAAAAGTGTTGTCTAAAAATTTCTCAAATATCTAGAAATAGCTTTGATTTAAATGCGGTAAACTAAATATATGAACTTAATTAATTTCATTAAATGGATTATTATTAACAAAATTTATTATTATCAAATAACATTAGTGAAATGCTTAGAAGATTTTACTTTACATTGTATCAATCATTTACATTTTTATAAATGCCTGTAACTAAATTAAATTTAATTTCATAAGCATGCAATCAAATTTCCCAGTAGTTTGCTAGTATAAGTGTGATTGTTATTTAAAAGCATCTGATACCTGGTCTTTCGGAATCAACGTTGTCCTCTAAATTTAAATTTATTTAACAAACAATCATTATATTTTAATCTAGTGTTAGTTATAAAACAATCACAATTATTTAGAAGATATCCGTTAATATAGATTATATAAATCGCAGTAGAGATTATAGGAAATAAATACTCGAGCCACGCATGGTAATTCAAGGAGTAACACATATCCTTATAAAATAAAAAAATTTGATTGAACAAGTATGTTGCTACAATTTTAATGTTTCTAGAGAACAAATAATCATGTATTATATCAATACATAAGAAAAAATAACCATAATTTGACATATGTAAATATAAGATTGCTTTATCTAATATTTAAAAATATGAATTTTGTTTTCAGGGTCCAATTGGTCCTCCTGGTAAACCTGGATTTCCAGTAAGTATACTTAAACATCGATAGTATTTCTGTGAGCTTAAAAAGTCTTATACATCCTCATATGTATATTTATATAGTTCAATATATATACGCATAAATGCTTTCGATATTGATTATTTTCATTTGCTAATAATTTTAAATTTGAAAAATATAAGAGCGAGGCTCATATGTTTTAATATTAATAGTTAATATCAGTTCTACCACAAATGTACAATATTTAAAATAAATTTTCTTATGCTTCAAAACTTGATGCAGGTAAACTTTATGATTTAGACTATTTTCCCATTCTATTATTATGACCTTTTTTATCATTTAAAAAATCGCACGTCATAAATTCGTTGTAAGGTTCAATACAACTTTTTAATTCCTTTTTATTAATAACAAAGAAACAATTGATTGTTTTTAATGCGAAGAAAAATTTTGCTTCCCAATAAAAAATCTTTAGAAATGTTGTTCTTTAAGATATTAAGAGACTTAAAATAACATTTAAAGAAAAATCTTTAAATAATATTTAAAGAAAAATCTTTAAATAATATTAAAAGAAAAATCTTTAAATAATTTAAGATCTTTTATAAAGGAAAATCTTTAAGTAATCATATTTAATGAAAAATCTTTAAATATTATTTTAAGTCTCTGAATATCTTCAGAAACTTAAAATAATATTTAAGGATTTTTCTTTTCATAAAAAATTAGTTTTCCTGTTTTTATGTTTAACCTTTTATTAGAAATAAGTTTCATATTTTTTAAATCAGCTCTGAGGATGCCAACATATATCAACGACTAACTGCTAAATAGATAAGTTTCGTAATTTTTTCAAGTAATATATTAATTATATCTGCATTATATACATAGAAAGCTGTTAATTATAGCAATTTATTTCATGTGTATATGAATAATGCTCCAGATAATTATTATATTTTATCTTTAGCTGCAATTTTTCGTTAATCTTATGTCAAATGCATATGAGATTTTCTTCTTGTAAAAAATAATACGATATATTTTTGACATAAATATATATTTGTGAAAAATGATACGATACGTATAACAAAATTTTATATATGACAGAAAATTTTCCTGGTGCTTTATAAGAAATTATTTCGATGAGAAAATGAAAAAAAGAAAAAAAACATTTTATTTTCAGAAAAAAAAATGTAATAGTTTATAATGATCAAGGAAATGAAAATATCATTTTATTTAAGATATTTTTTACGAAGTTATTTAAATATTTTGCCCTAAAATTTTAAATTTTTTAAATTAATTTTCCGAGATCTTTGTGCATATTTCAATATTATATATTTCATATGATGTATCAGGATATTAAGTTATATACATCAACCGAATTTGTATAGTGTGATTTATTTATAAATACATATAATCTTTCATAAATGAAATAAAATTATTATACTTTCATACAACGATGCTGTTTTGAATAATCAAAATCCTACAAAAATAAAATTGATATTTCATTCACTTCCGTTAGTATTCACTATTTATTTTATAGGAAGCAATAGCCAAACTAGATTTCTTTTGTGCATTTAGAAGTATTTAAATAGCTTATTTTATATTCCAAGTTTCTCTTAGGCAATTTTCAAGCTTTCATTCGGAATAAATTCGTATGAACCATCAAGAGTTTACCATTTTCTCGTCACATTAAATAATCTGAACGATTTAAAAGACGTATTAGAAAATAAAAGCATATTGAATAGTTCTAGGGAAATTTTTAAATCAATATTCAACCATTTCTGAGTGCTGTCGCTTAAATTCTAGCTGTTTGCTCTTATCATTAACAGAAATGGTTTGTGAAAATATTTGTTCTTCAAAAGATTGCTCACATTGATAATAAGGATGCTTTCTACTAACCACTATAAGGGCATTAGTATAAACCCCATTATTTATTTAATTTCATGTTAGTATTGGAATTTTTCTGCTTAGAATTAGTAGGACAGGAATATTTCACTCTGCGGTGATAAGCATAATATAGAATCTGGTTCTTTATAAGTTCTAGCTTTTCATAAGATTTACTCAAATGATACAGAATCGTGATATCTGAAGCAAATTTTCAATTAATTTATCTCCATTTGTGTATTTTATAGCAATATTCTTTGGGTATAAAAAATTTCTATTAATTTATTATTTCTTAGAAACTAATGATAATTATTCCCTTATGATGTGGTGAAATAAATTTTTAGTTTTAATGTTTGTTTGGACTAATACAATTAATTTTAAGAAGTTGATTTGATAAACCATAGCGTAATAAGATACATAAAAATAAATCATATAAGGATAACTTATTTTAAAACAATAAGCTATGTTATGGATAATAACTATTAATTACAAAATATAATAAATAACCATGCTAGAATGGAAACTAAATAAAATCCTGAATATCTCTGGTGGCAAACGTTTAGTATGTAAACTTTTTTAATTTGGCATCCGAGATTTAAATATGTTCAATGATCCACAAGTCCACCTTAACCGAACATACATCGTAAGTTTCATAATTAATGTTGGATATGAGTAATTATGGGAAGACATTTCTATCATTAGAAATGTTTCTAGTTGTGAGGCTTTCTGTGACAACTCGTGCTGAGTGTAACCAAATATTGTTTCGATGAGATATGTGTCTTGAGAATTTCATCGCAAGAGATAGAATATGTGACAGCAAAGTAACTTAGATTCACTGCTGAACTGCTAGTATTAGCCCTGTCGTTAGTAGATGGTACTAAAGAATAATTTTCTTGTAGATAAGGCAACATATTGTTCAAATTAAAAAGCGGGATTGAAAATACTATTGTGAGATTGGCTATTTCACCAAGCAATTTGGATACATCAACAATTTATTTTTATTATAAATCTAACTCACTAGTGAGCTCTCTAAACATTGATAACCAAATTGCATTCCATTGCGAAACACATATGGGCCGTCACTTTATATCAAACCAATCTCATTTAGATGCTTTAAAAATGGTGCTAGGAAACTATACTATTTGCTTCTGGATAAAAAAGTAACGAAATAGTCATTGCAGTTCATGCTTTAATATCTTCATAATCAAATGATGCAATGACATAATAAATTTCTCATTCAAAGAAATGATTTTCGTCCATTTCTATATTTTTTGTAACATTTTAAGTAATGAAATAATCCTCTCTTGGGACGCAAAGATAAAAAAAAAATGTTTTCACTGAAAAAATTAAGAGAAAATATAGCATGAATATAATTTATAACTAAGTAAGGAAGCAATATAATGTCGTGTTGTACTCCTTATTGTTGTTGTTACTAATTCTCCAGTCTGACGAAATAGATAAGATCTATAAGTCTGTTGATTCTAAGAAAGTCCAGCACAAGAAGAGGGTCCATGTAAAAGCCTTCTTGAGAGAATTCCCAGCAATCCAATATGTGCTTGGGGGGAAGCTTATTGATCGTGCCACTTGGTGCAGATATTGAAAACCTTCTCGTCCCCGCAAAACGAGAGGCTCTTAATATGTCCACTAGCTAGTTTGCAGAGTGCAGTCGAGGAACCTTTGTCATTCTTGATGGTTAAAGGTGTTCCTTGCTTTTTGCTTAGATACCAGTGTTATGTAGACGGCACCATCCATGCTTCCATATTTTCTAATTTTCTCAAGGAGTATAATTCTAGGAAGATTAGAGCAGAAAAAGAGAGAGCTTGATATCTACATCTGTTCTTCGCAAGCTTGTGCATCAATTCATTGCCATATGTATGTCTACATGAGATAGGATTCACTGAACGTGGAGCTCGTGCTGTAACGAAATCTGTTAATGCCTGATCAATATTAAAATGCTGGTTTTGTCGTCAATTAGAAGCCAGTAGTTAGATGCTGGAGTGAGCTGCGGCTATTGGTTAAAACTCAAAGATCGCCGAAGTCCTTTTCTGATAATATTATGATAGTCCCTCATTTATTGCTATCAATTCACTTCTGAATGCCGAACGATCTGTGTTACGAAGACTAAAAGTCATTTTTTTTCTTAGATGTTTCCATGTAAAGACCACTACCTACACTATCATCCACTTTTCTGTAGATCCTTAGCATTTTCAGGGTTGCTGTTTATAACTTTCAGAGGTAGCTGTATAAGATGTTCTGTGATGTTACTAATATGCCTGAAAATTTTAAAGTGGGAACTTGAGAGTCCTTCCAAGAGGTTCAAGCAGCATTAAAATGAATGAAACTCAACTCTACCTTTACCCTATAAAAAACTTCCTTCTACCTTCACCCTATGAACACGTTTTGTTCTTTCTTATGACTTATGAGTTCCCAATTATAACTACTTACATACTTGCTTGTAATATTTTTTGATAATAAAACTTATTTTGTAAAGCATTGCCTCCCCCAAAGACTGTATTTGATGTACCAAAATCTTAGTACGATTAAAGTTAAAAATATGTAGTAGAGACATATCATATCAACAACCATTAAAAAAGAAATAAATTTTTTTAAATCAGTTTTATTTTTAAAGCTTCATTTGTTTTTATATGTATACCGTATTTATTTTTCTAAATTACAGGGTGCTATCGGAATTGATGGTCCTAAAGGCGAACCAGTAAGTTATTTATTTAAAGACTCTCTTTTTTTTTTTTTTTTTTTTTTTTTGGTACAAAGAATTATATAATTATTCTAATGTGAAATATGTTTATAAAAAGTTACTTGATAAATTTTAAAATATTACTATAAAATGATAAAAAATAAATGATACAAGTACGTTTCTCTAAAGACCCACATTAAAAAATAGTATATTTGTTTGTATTTTAAAGTTATATGAACGCATTATATATATTGAAAATATTGTGTAATGATTGCTTAAGGTTATTCCTATTTATCAATAGATTATATATTTACTGAAAGAAAATTTTCAGTTTTCAATATTTTGAAAAATATAGAAATGCTCTTTAAATTTTAAGTATTTGTTTTCATATTTTATACTATGCTGTAAATAAATTTATTTCTAAATGTTATTTTGGTATTCACGAAAACTTTAACAGAACATTTTAATGATAGTCTTAAACATTTATGAGTTGTTTTTTGCTTTGTATTTGCAGATAAATATCATAACAGGAGTTCTTCCTAAAATAAGAAAAAATATAATATTTACGTTAATATTCCAGCTGGAAAAATCAAGATGAAACTAAAATGTTATTTATATATCTATGTCTGAGTTTTGAGAAACTAATTTATTTTTAAATAAATGTAATCTTAAGTTTCACGGAAATTTGTTTCCAAACTTTGCTATGACTTTCAAAAAGTTAATTAAAGTCACTGTTCATGTAAAATCAACAAATGTTTCCAATAAATAAACTTAGCTTTAATCAAGAATTTAAATATATAATTTCCACTATTATGACTCTTTCGTGACTAAAGTAAGAAATTTTGGCATAATTTTACAAACGATTTTTATTGTGTTCTTAAACTTAATTGAAAATGAAATTAGAGTTTAATAATTTAATATAAAAATATAGTTTTTAAGTAATGTATATTTTAATTTCATTAGATTTATAAAATTTCTTTTCATTATTTAAATATATTGAATAAAATTTTCAAAACTATTATCTTCGAAAACATTTAAGTATATTTTTAATGTATTATTGCTTAAAAATCTGTTTTAAGAAATAATTTTTTCTTCTAGGGTGAAAAAGGAGAAAAGGGGGACAAGGTAATGTATTTCAATATGTTAATTACTAAATATCTGATATCTTTATTCCTGATTAAAGCATTGATCATACTGACATATTAATATCAGTGATACGAATATTCTTGAACCAGAAGATTCTTCGAAATTTCGTTTTACAAGAATAAATAATTAAAAGTAGTTTTTGTGAAGTTGATCGAAGTTAACTTAGAGAGTATTCATGAAATATTTTTATAGTCATTATAAATATTTAAAACTTTAGGCAACATATTTCCATTTTTTAAAATTAAATATAACGAAGAACTTCACTAAGTACCTGAGATTTTTACGTCAATATTTCAGCAAAACCAAACAACTTTTATAAAATATATTTAGCTCAAAAAAGATAGTTCAATAGTATCTTGCAGGAAAAATAGTATATTATAAAATATTTATAGACAAAAGCATATTCAACTTTTAACTGCCAAATCTATTACATGTATTCTTTCTTTATAGAAAGAATTTTCTCAACTCACAAATATGATATAATTATTAATTTTTTACTATATTTATAAACTAGCATATTTAAACATATGATTTAAATGCTTGCAATAAAAATTTCTAGTAAACTATCTTTCATGGTTTTTAAAAGTATATTTAACGTAATGCTCTGGTTGTTATAAAATAATATTTTTTTATCATTTCAAGTGATTGGTGTAATAGGGTAGATCATTGGAGATATATAAGAAAATAATTTGGCAATTAGATTAAATTATCTATTTTTTTATTTATAATTGTATTTTTCAAAATTTACATAATAATTAATTTCTGTAATTATTATTTATAGAGTCCATTTGAAATGCATTTCTTTTAAATAACATGCCCTTAATTTAAGTTTTGGATTATATTTACCATTCTTTAATATTTTACATTTTAAAGCAATGAAATTTATTTAAAGAAAAATTATTTACCTGAAATTTTTACTATTCATTAAGTAAGGTTACTTATTAAATTTCCTAATTGGTTATCATAACTAATATGTTTTATACCACAGAAATATTAAAATTTTTATAAACAATAAGAATTTTAAAATATTGATGTGCTCTTAATATTTTTTTTTAAATTTGTTTTTATTTTATATTTTTGCTAGAGCTATATTCAGCGATACAAGAAATAATTTAGAAACCTGTTCTCCCTTGTTACTTTGAATTGAACGCGTTAATTTTTCACACCATTTTTAAAGAAATGTTATTTTTCCTAAAAAAAAAAAAAAAAGGTAATTGACTTGGGATGCCACAGTTCTCATTTTCCAAGCAATTAATTGTAAAGTTTTATATTTTAAAAAGGGAAAAAGACATATAGATGTATACATATTTAGTTATATATATTTATACATCATGCGGTATAAAACTAAAGAGGGCCTTTTGTAAGCACACGTCAGAAACAGACTTCTCCGGACGATTGAGTACATTCTATGGAAAGAAGGGGTTGAAGAGGTTTTGATGGGTTAAATGGGTGAGGAGGGAGGAAATATCGTCAGGAAATATCTGAGTGGTTGCCTTAATTAAATCAAGTACACTTCAATAAATGCAAACCGTTCGGTCGTTACACTGGTTATTTCCTTTCGACCCGCTCGTTCTCGAAAAAAATTTATAAAAAAAGATTTGAAGATGCAAACCTAAACTTCAATGAAGCTAGATGTTAACTAAAAGTCGACCACATTTCATAAGAGTATATTGATTCTTTTGACGTCATCTGACCTTAAATGAAGAATTTTGTGTAGTTAAATTTAATTATATAATTATGAATAATTAAAATATGTTTATCGATGGAAAGACGATATTAGTGATAAATGTTGCTGCTTATCAATATAGCTGTTTGTAACAAAAACAAAATTTAAACTTCGTATAATTTATAAAAGACGAATATTGCTATTTTAATTGAAACTGATTTTGTTTAGATTAATTAAAATAATCTTGTTCAAATTGTAAGCAAACCTATATTTCTTTACTTTAATTACTAATCAAAATCAGCTTTGCAGCAAAATATTGTACACTTTCGAAGGAAATATTTTAACAATTTATTCATTATTATTTAAGAAAATAATAACTTTTAAATTGCTGAAATAACTGATAAAAGATAAATCGATAACATCATACAAATTATTAATTTATTAATATTTTTCAATCAATTAGGACAATTTATCAAATTACTATAATACCTTTGATATGTTAAAATTGCCTAGTAAATAATATACTCTCTTAATTACCGTTAGTATTCTCAATTTCTCATCTGACCTGATGTTTTTTAAGATATTTATCAAAAGAAAGCTAGATTTAAAGATCTCAAGACAAAAATTTATCTCTTTTATTATAATTTAGTAGTAAATAAGTAATAAAATACAAATTAAATATAAATAAAAATATTTTTAATGTTTAAAACCGGTTTCATGTGAAAATAGTCCTTTAAAATGTTCTTTCATTTATAAGAGTTTCTTTGGATGAAGTCATAATATAAATTAGATTAACATGCGTATATTGTAAATCTTATTCTCTTATCTTTAAAATCAATTATTTATTATTAATATTTATAATTTTGGATCTATTAACTTTTTCGTGAAAAGCAATTACAAGCAACTAAATATATTTGTAGTTCAACAATGCATTGAGAAGGAGTGGTGAAAATAATAGCCTTTCTATGAACAATATTTTCTAGAAAATTACAAATTCTGGCAACATGATCTCGCAAGTATGAATACAACTTACATTATTTGAGAATATTAGAAAAAATAAATCAAATCAGCTAACATGTTAGTTATCTACTTGAAAACATTTATCCAAATAAAATTTACTTATTTTTAAATTCGTAGTTTAGATACCTTAAAATATATTATTCAACATAT